>CAUYQG010111494.1:0-12036 GCA_963574415.1 Tarsius wallacei | reverse complement strand
GACTGGATTTTAAAAATGTGGTACATATACACAATGAAATATTATGCAGCCATAAAGAAAGACAAGCATATGGACTTCACAGCTACTTGGATGGATTTGGAGTCGATCATACTCAGTGATCTATGACAGAAATAAAGAACAAAGTACCATATGTTCTCACTCATAAGTGGACTTTGATCAATTATAATACTATAAGAAAGGAATTGGCCATAGTGGAAGACTGTCAGGGGAGGAGGGTGGGATTGGCAGTTGAGGGGAACTGCTAGGGAAGGAAGGGGCGCACTTCATCAACAAGAGTACCTGCATAATCAACGTTTGTATACCTAACCCTGAACTGTACACCACATCTTTATAATAAAAAAAATAAATAAAATAAAATATAAAGAAAAAAAAAAGAAGCAACAACTTTACAAGTACTCATGGCATAAAATGTTTTTAAATGTTCAGTGAACAGCACTAAGGACTTCTAAAACTTAGAAATAATACCTGAATAGCTCTTTTTCTTTTCTCAGATTGACTTAGATATTTGAGGACTTTTTATGCCATATAAATTTTAAAGTAAGTCATTCAAAACACAACTGAAGTTTTGAATTGGATTAATTGATTTAGGTTATTTACTCAACCAACATAGTGTTTTTGAGATTGATCAACATTGCTGGGTTTAGCTGTAGTTCTTTATCTTTATGGCTGCATATTATTGCATTGCACGAAGAATTTACAATGCAATAATTTTCAACTTTTGTTGAATATTCAATGGGTTGTTTCATGCTTGTGGCTGTTATAACCCATATTGTCCACACTTTTATTTTATTTAACAGGATGGTTTTTCCTTGCTACGTATTACTAGTAAGTTATACTTCCTAAATATCTGTCTGTTTCCATTTTCCCATCTCTATTCCTCTCCCCTCCAGCCATTTATTTAGTTCAAAATAGTGACAGCCTTCTATGTCACGCTCACCCCAATTATCCCAAGATTACATCTCCTAAATTCCACCCCAATAATTTTTAAAATAATCTTTCTGGTATTCATGTCCAAGCATGCTTAAAACCCTTCCATGGTTATATAATTACAGGCTAGAGGCTAAAGTTTTTAACATTGACTTATAAGACTGCTTGTAATATAACTCATGCCTCTCTCTTCAACTCATTTTTTCCCTGATCATCTCTCCCATTAAAAACCAGCCTTCCTTTCCTTTCTTCTCTTTCCCTTTCCCTCTGTGTGCTTGTACTGTATGATGCAATTATCCCATTAAAATACTTGTCATATTTCATTTAGTTGTTTTCATATTTATGTTTACATGTTAATTTCTCCAATTTCACAATGGAGGTATTCTGACACGTTTATTCACCTTTATGTTTCCAACACCTAGTGTGGTGCCTGATAAAAAAGGCCTTTATTGAATTAATACATTAACAAAATCTGGGACTAATACTTAAATGTTATTTTTGCTATTCACCAACTAATCTAATTGATAATCAAATTATCTCATACCTCCACTTCATTCTTTTCTCTCTTAGAGCAGTCATTTAAAATTCTTTCTAATTAGGCTAGTTAATTTTCTCTGAATATTCCTCAGTTGCTCTCAAAACTGATTTCCCTGAGTACAGTATAACCTTTAATCTGTCTGTCTCCAATTCCAATTCATGACTTATACTACTACTAATATAATTGTTATAAATTCATTACTGATATTATTGATATCTAGCCACAATGTAATTCCGTGTTTGCTTAAATCCATAAGATCATTTTATATTCATATCTATGTTCAGCAACTTTCTCTCCATCAGTGTCCTGTCATTTGAAACCTTCTAACTTTTTAAGATTCTTTTTATATTCTATCACCCTAATCATATTTTTATCAATGAGATTACAATACCTCTTGCCTTGATATTTTAAATAATCAGCTCAAAGTTTATCATTTTCTCTCACTGCCATAAGGCATGTTATGTCATATAAAACCTTTCCTTTAATTGCTGTTCTTTGAAATTGTTATCTAGCCGCAATGTAATTCCATGTTTGCCTGAATGCATAAGATCATTTTATATTTATGTGTCTATGTTCAGCAGCTTTTTCTCCATCAGTATCCTGTCATTTGAAACCTTCTAATTTTTTAAGATTCTTTTTACATTCTATTGCCTTAATCATGTTTTTAATCAAAGCAATTACAATATCTCTTGCCCTTATTAGGATCTAGACAAACCTACCTTAAGTGTCTCCAAGAAATAAAATGGTCTAGTATACCCTCTGTCTACCATGTAGCTAACATTCAGAAAATCTTTTATTACATTTATGAATGAATAAAAGCAATAAAAAGTAACACCATATTAGTGATAGTCACTTATAGATTCTTGGGGCCTCAGACTCTCTGGGACCAAGAAAGTTATTCTGACTTTTGAGGCCCTCTAAAATTTTTGGACACACTGAGAGCTTTGTTTAACTCTGTTAAACTTCCATTGTTGATCAGTTGCTTTTACTGTGTAAAAGAAAGCTTTAACAACACTTGCTGTCACAGCAATGGTTAAGTAGAACCCTTGTGTTAGGTAGTCTCAGCAATTCTTTCTGCAAATCACTTGGAAGTTGACATATCGATGATTCAGAAATTTCACATCTAGTATAAATGCACATGTAAAATCGGTATAATCTATATATGTACATACAAGCATAAACACATTGTGTTTTTACATAATGTAGTTGGAAAAATAAACATTCCTAATATATGTTTCAAATTAGTTTAACTAAATGACCTAAAAGCCAGGCGTTCTAGCAGTGTTATAGATAATTTGCATTTAGGAAAATATAATATAAACAAACTTAAATTTAGCTTCTTCCAAAGGACACAAGATCCTAATGATCTGCACATTACTTAGCAACATAATCATAACATTTCTAAAATTTAGAAATTAAGGATGCAAAAGATATAACCCTATGGTTATTTCTATGTCCTGTTGTGAGATATGGAGACAATTTTTCTCTTATGTGCAATAAGCAAATAAATACACTCCGGGCAACCTATTAATATATAGTTTTGTTAAAGAGCACGTTTTAGAATATTTTTGAGCATTTTCTTCACTCTGTGCCTCTTATTAGTTTTGCAATGACCCCTTGGTGAAAGAAATGGCTAAAATATGAGAAGAAAAAAAATTAGAATGTAAGTGACTTTGCCATATTTGAGAAATAATAGTAATATTTTGTGTTGCCTCTATTCTACAATGTAGTGCTTGATCTGACTGCTAAAAACAGAACAAAGAAAATTCATTTAAATTTGAGCAAGAGTAATTTTTATCAAGCATAAGAAAAGTCTTTCTGGTTCAAAGAAAAGTAAACATGAAAGTGAATTTTGATGAAAGCTGTATTTTTCAATTCACTAAAAATAATTAAATATGTGCAAGCCCTGATTTGAACCAAAAACTTAAAATGCAGATAATGGAGTAAAATCAACAACCAAATTCTAAATGATTATTTCTTCTTTCTCCTGCTTTACATAGGAATGTTTTCTCTTCATTATATGCATAAAATAATTGCAGGCAAATAAATGAATTTATGTTATATCTACATGCAATGATTATTTTAAAAAAATCTTTTGATTGCTAATTACTGTAAACTATAAGTGTTTGGTGAAGTGGTTTAGGTGAAATTGCCACACTACCCACATGATAGGGATTAACTAGCAACTAGTCTTCTCTCTTGGGAAGTTTGAATGTGAAACACAGAATCAGTTGTTTTAGGGGCAGAAGTTGACATATGCATAGGCAATCAATAATCTCTTGTTAGTGACACTGTAAAGTAAAAAAAAAGAAAAACGGCTTTGCTTAAAAAGAGATCTGCCCTCTCTTCAAAACCTCTTTTTCCTTTGACTTCTAAGAAGTAATGTGTGTACTATTAAAAAAATGCCTTTGTTTAGGGTGGAAGTTGACTATACCTATCAGTCCTAGAGTGGGAGCTGGCCATATTAGAAAAAAAAAATGTGATTTTGAGTGGGAGATTTGAGTCATGTGATATCAGCAGACTTGGAGACAGGAATTAACCACGTGGACAATTAATTAATAAGTCATGGCTACATAATCAATCACCAACAAAAACACCAGACACTGAGACTCAGGTTTCTGGTTATTAATACTCTGAGCATATTGTCACATATTGATGTCAAAGAGTAATGTGTTCTGAGGATTAAAGAAACTTCAGGCTCAAAAGATTCTCAGGCTCCGCTCTATGTGCCTCTTCATTTCACTGATTTTTACTTGTATCCATA
Source organism: Tarsius wallacei (assembly GCA_963574415.1). Taxonomy (NCBI): domain Eukaryota; kingdom Metazoa; phylum Chordata; class Mammalia; order Primates; family Tarsiidae; genus Tarsius; species Tarsius wallacei. Next base: position 7,786 of record CAUYQG010111494.1, on the reverse strand, counting down.
TCCTGCGTTAAATATAATCACAAATATAATAGTCTTCAGTGGATTTCATACATCTTTTTAGTAAATTTTAAAAACTGAGGATGTTTTTGAAAATACTTTACTTGCAGTTGTTGTCAGAAGTGAGGATAATCTGAATAATGTGACTTCAAACTCTACAGTTTGCCTGTTTCTGGGTAAACATGCAAGAAAGTATTTGAATATGACACTTTAGAGGGTGGAATATTATGGAGGATGGTAGAGCATAGCTATGGAGAAGAACAAATTTCCCCTTTAACTTGCCCATAATCATAAGGTACCAAAAAGCCTAGTAACTTTTACATCATTGTGAGATCATGTTTGTTTTTTTCATTTTCCTACCGAAACACAAAAAGAACAAAATTTTTGATCACCACTGATGTTGTTCCTCTAAGTAAGAATGTAAGTAAATATAAAATTAATTAATATTAAGGGAAGTTAGCCGGGTTCGGTGGCTCAGCCTGTAATTCCGCGCCTTTGGGAGGCTGAGGTGAGAGGATTGCCTGAGCCTGCGGGTTCGAGACCCGCCGGGGCAACTTGGCGAGACCTCATCTCTACAATAAATCAAAAATTAGCCTGGTAGTGCGCGCCTGTAATTTCGGCTACTCGGAGGCTGAGGCGGAAGGATCGCCGGAGCCCAGCAGGTCGAGGCTGTGGTGGCCGGGAGTGGCCACTGCACTCCAGTCTGGGCGACAGTGAGACTCCAAGTAAAAAAAAAATATATATATATATAGATATATATACATTTTCCTACCTAAACACAAAAAGAACAAATATATATATATATTAAGGGAAGTTGCTACAATTTTCTTTTCTACAGCTGATTATAAGATCCAAGTTGAGTTTCTCAGGAAGAGGGTTAGATCACCACTCACAAAATTGCAATATGATATTTTTATAATCTAAGATATCCATCAAACATTGCATGTCATTTTAAGATAGTGGAATGAACAAAGTGCCAGAAATGTTTTTCACTTACAAAGGATATCCTACTAGATCCAGATGTCACAAAACATGACCAGTGTAGTAAGCTAATAAAATCTTATAAAGATTTCCATCCACTCATCACCATGTATATGTCTTGCTAAGGCATCAAGGTGTTCACTATATCCTGATATAATAGGATGTTCTGTGGGATGATAACTGTCTCTCTAAACTACATTATGATAGAGAGCATAAAAACTGATATAGTTCTGAAATAAAACTGTAATGGTATACTATTATTCATGCCATGATAGGCAAACTGCTTCTCATTGTTTTTGCTGATGGGTATAAAAAAGAATTCTAGCTCCATAGTTGAATACTATGTGCAGTGGGTATGTTGCTTTACTCCATAAAAGTTTGGAACTGCAACTGCATCTCTGCTTGATTACATTTTTAATAACCTATCGTCATTTTCTATAACCCATCTGGCTTTTATATTTTCCCAAAAGGAGAGTTTTACGGGAATGCGGTTAAATAAAAACATTGACCTAGTATCTTTCAAGTTCACAGTGGTTTCATTGATATCTCCAGTGCCCCAGGGATAAAGTATTGCTGTTAGTTAACTATCTTGACAGGAAGGGGAGAGCAGTTTTAAAGACACTGCTCCTTTCTATCTTCATAAACCCCACTCTATGGATTAAATGGGAACAGTGTGAAGTTACAAAGTATATCTGTTTAGACTACAACATTCTCAAGACCAACTACAAGAAGTATTTAGAGTCACTTATTTGTCATTGAATGTACGTAAATATGGAGACATTTTAGGTTTCTGGGAATAATTACATGTTTACAGTCAGTCTCTAGGTATGCCCTTTAGATGGTTATTCTAATAAAGAGCCAAAGGTGCTCTGAGCAGAGAGATTGTACTGTATATCTGAGACCATATTCTATGGTCTTTCTGCAAATTTAATTTGCACACATTCCAGTTTGCCAAAGAAAATTTTTATTTCCTTTAACTGGGTATCCTGTCTAATGGTGCCTCATTTGACTCCCCAAAGTGTTTCTGTTTAGATTATATTGTCAATAACATTCAAAAAATCTGGCCTATACCTCAGTCAAGAATCTGTGAATCAATTTAGTTGTGGGGATGTAATAACATCCTCTAGAATTGAGAGAGGAGAGAGCTAACGAAAAGCTAGGCAAACAGACAGGGCATGTCCCCCAGACTTCCAGCACTTCTCTCAAGCTGATATACTCATGTGGGTAAACAAGCTTTCTACAAGCCTCTCAAGCTAGAGTTTAAGTACTCACTGCTAGGATAGAAAAACAACCAATCAGCTCGCTTTCAAGTTCAGATCAATCAGCTCACCGTTAGGCCCCTACTTCCTAATGATTGGTTCTGTACTGACCAATAAGCACAGCTAGTGCTGACAAATCAGCTGCTAGCTAGTGCTAGCCAATCAGCTCTGTCTTTAGGACTATGTAAGAACCAGGCTGGGTCCCAGATCCGCAACCCCCTCAGGTGCCCTCCTGCTCTGGGAGCTTTTCTGTCCTCTCAATAAATCCTGCTTTCTCACTTTCAGGTCATCTGCATCCCTCATTCCTTCTTTGTCCCTTGTTTCTCCTGGGCACAAAACAAGAACTCCAAACTGAAGAGCTGCAGAAGATCATTGGAACCAAAGAGCCACACACCCTGGAGGCAAAGCCAGCAGAACTGGGGAGCTGCCAGCAGAAGGCAACACTCTGAAGCTGAGACACTCCTGGGGCTAGGCTTGCCAGTCCACTCAATCAGCAACACTCTCAGGGCTTGACTTGCCAGCCCATTAAAGTCAACACTTCTGGGGCTTGACTTGCCAGCCCAGTGAGCTGACACTCTCTGGGGCTCAGCTAGCCAACCCATTTGAGCTGACACTCTTGAAGTCCAGGCTGACCTGAAAAATCCATAGCAGAATCACCGCTACAACTGGGATACCACACAAAACACCTAGAATGTTTCTCCCATAGCAACTTAGTCACTCCTAAGTAGGCTGACTCTTTGTTCAATTAGCCGTTTTCATCTAATCCTATGGTAAATTAAAACAAAAGTAAAAACAACACTCTAATTGCCAATCTGTCTTTTATCGCTGTAATTGTGCTGACCTTGTCTTAAATGGCGAAGCACCATTTTTTGAGCAGTAGGGTCTGATCTAAGAACAGGAAATTTAATTCCAATGTAATATTTCCCTACTATTCAGCTGTTACCAAGCTTTACTAGGATGATAGTGCCCCGCCTCCTGAATAGTGAATTTCTGAGTGCGTTCTCTGGGTCTATCTGGAGAACGTGGTTATTCATAACTGATCACTATACTATTTCTATTTCTATAAGCTCTCTGAATTGTTTTGCTACAGAATATATTTTTCATTATCTGTAGGCCATAACTGATGCTATGAGTTAGCCAACATAGTACATTAACCCCATTCCTAGGTGAATGCAATCTGGCTGGATGCAGTGGCTCATGCCGGTTACCTGAGTCCAGGAATTTGAGACCAACCTGGGAGCATGATAAACTCTTGTCTCTACAATAAATCACAAAATTAGCTAGACATGGTTGTATGTGCCTATAATCCCAACTACTTGGAAGGTGGATACTGAGGTGAAAAGATTGCCTGAGCCCAGCAGGTCGAGGCTGTGGTAGCTGTGATCATGCCACTGCACTCCAGCCTGGGTGGAATAATGAGATTCTGATTCAAAAAAAGAGAAAGTCTTATACACTGAAAGAGAAAATTTAATTAAAAAATAAATGCCATAGTGTGTCGTAGGAAGAGAACACATGATATTGTGTGAAAATGGATTGTGTATTTGGCAGTAGTGGGAAACTACCAGGTGAGGAGGGTGGTACACATCATCAACGAGGGTGCGTGCATAATGAACGTTTGCATACCAAACCTGCATCATAACCCACATCTTTAAAATTAAAAATTGAAAAAGGAAAGGGTGGAAATAGTACATTAGTTAGGCAGTCACTGTATTGCAACATTTAGAGGATTTTGGTCAGGAAATTCTTGGTAAAAATAATAGAGGAGTGAGTAGATTGCTGATATATTTTGCAATTAAAAACTATGTGACTTGTTAAGAACTGAGATGTGAGGGTGAGGTAAATAGATGAACCAAAATGACCCCTCTTACGAGGCTGGAGAACTTAGGAGGTCAATGATTGTGTTTGTTAATATGAAGAAAGCGGTGTAGAAACAGATTGAGGAAAGCAGAGTGCTCAATAATTAGGTTTGGGGCATGATAAATTTGAGTGGTCCATTATATATCCATGTAAAGGTCTTGTAAAGTCGCAGCAAAATCTTGCTCAGCAGAAGATGAATAGATACTACTTCAACAATCAGTTTTACTGCATTGTAAGCTATGCGGAGATATCTTTCATCTTAGTAGTTGTTATTTCTAGCATCTGTGCTGGCACATGAATGGTACTAAATCATGACTTGCAGAGCAAATGAATGCTAAGGAAATGGAGGATGTTATTCTTTATTTATAAAGGTAACACACATATGCACATTCTTGGTCATAGTAGTCAGCACACTGTAGTGACACGATGTAGAATGCCTTGATTCATATTCCAGTTTTGCTATTCAAAGATGAGTAAATTCAGGAAGTTATGAAACACACAGTTTCTACATATTCACCATAGAAATGAAAATAGAGCATTTATTCTACTTCCTGGATGGCAATACAAGGGGTTCTATAGACCTACTTGCCAATAAAAACAGCAAAGCTGGTGAAAAGTATTTAAAAATAATTATATTCTCTTAAAACTCTCCTAAGAGCCTAGAGCAAATTAAGAAACACTTATTCAAGATAATCCACTAAAACTTAATAAGAACAAGGGTCTGTGGCATTTGAATAAAAACCCACTTCCTTTTTTCTCCTCCATCCTTCATGCTCAGCTTGATGGAGGTGCTACTCTGGGAGGGTGTGGCCAAAAAGATGGGGCTGTTTTCTCTTTATTTCTTAATTGAGGGCTACCATACCTCTGTGGGAAGAACAGGCCACCAGCATTTATTAAGCTCTCTAACTCCAAGCTGAAAAAGTTAAGTTTCTGGTGATTGTTGTTTAGAGGTTAGGGGGTCCTTTTGTCCACCAATCCTCTACCCATAGAATGGAGGCTATGTCCTAAGCACGGAAGGCTAAGAATCCTATGTCCTTGATTATATTTTTCTTTTTCTTTTTTTTTTTTTTTTGAGTTGGAGTCTCACTCTGTCGCCCAGACTGGAGTGCAGTGGCCGCTCCCGGCCACCACAGATTCGACCTGGTGGGCTCCGGCGATCCTTCCGCCTCAGCCTTCTGAGTAGCCAGAATTACAGGCACGCGCTACAACACCCGGCTGATTTTTTTGATTTATTGTAGAGAAGAGGTCTCGCCAAGTTGCCCAGGCGGGTCTCGAAACCTGCGGGCTCAGGCAATCCACTCACCTCAGTCTCCCAAGGCACGGGATTACAAGCTGAGCCACTGAGCCTGGCTTGTATTTTTCTTAACTTGATCATAGGACAAAAGTTCCACCCAGAAGAAGCAAGCCCAAAAGATCATAAAATTTCCCAAATTTTCTGAAAAACATTCTACATATTTAAGAATCTCAACAAGCTTCAAGAAGGATACACACAGAGATACACACCCAGACATATGAGTAAACATGCTGAAGGTCAAACACAAAGAGGAAATCTTGAAGACACTAGGAGAAAATCAAATATAGGAGAGACACAATCCGATTTATAGTTGAGCACTCATAAGAAAGGTCAGAATGCTGTGAGATGGTAATCAAACTGCTGGAAAAGAAACCCTCCCAACCAAGAATCTTACATCTAATAAAACTATCTTTCTGACTGAGGTCAGGGAAAAATAAATACATTACCAGATAAATATAGCTGGGAGAATTAGTGTCTAGTGGAGCCACTTTGAAAACATTACTAACTGGAAATTGAAAGCAAATAAAACCAAATAGGAATCCATATCCTCTCAAAAAACAAAGCACTGGTATTAATAATCAGGTAATTATAAAAAGTAGTATAAAACATATTTTCCTCTCTTCTCTGAGTTGATTTAGAAAACATTTGTATAAAACACTATGTATATAAATTTTTCTTGAGTCTATAACATGTAGACATATAATATATTTTATAATAATAGCCCAAAGTAGATGAGTGGAAGCAGTGTTGTATCAGAATAGAAATATAGAAATATTATTGCCATTTAGTAACTTGAATCTATAGAAAAAAAAAGAAGAGAAATTGTATAGGAGACATTAAATAAAAAAGAACTGAAATCATAACTGTCTTTTTATTCAGCTTAAAAATATACGTCAATTATGCACAGTAACAAATTATTGTTGAGTTATTAACACATACAGATGCAAGCTGTGTAACAATAATGGCACAAAATGAAGGAAGAGGGAATAGCACTACACAGAAGTAGTCTTTCTATATCTCCCTGGAATTAGTTACTATAATTGTGAAGTAAATTGTAAGTTCTAAAACAACCACTAAAAAGGCAATCCAGAACTATTGAGTGAAAAAAATAGTTAAATAACTTAAAATGTCGGACTAGAAATTATTTACTTAATGCAAAAGAAAACAGCAAAGAGGAATGGAGAAATAGAAACTTGAGACACAGAGAAAAGAAAAATTAAAATTGGAGGCATAAATTCAACTATATCAATAAAACATTAAATATGAATAGAATAAACAATCCAATAATAAGACAAAGTATATCAGACTGAATCTAAAAAAATATGTATATGTTCTCTAGAGACGAAACACTACAGATTCAATGATTAAAATGGATTAAAAGCAAAAGGATAGAAAGAAATATATTTCGCAAACAACAACCTAAGAAAGCTAGAATGGTTATACTAATATCAGAAAAAAGTGGACTTTAAAACCAAAAAAAAATGTTGCTAGAGAAAAAGCGGAACAATTTATAATGATAAAAGTGTCCACTTATCAGGAAGCTATAATAATTATAAGCATACATGCACCTCAAAGCAAAGCTGGAGACTCCAACTCCAAAGGCAGTCAGATGTCAACAGAATTGACTGGATTGTGTGAGTCTCTGCACAGGTGAGTGTGCATAAGGATAAGTGTGTGTGCGTGTGTGTGTGTGCACGCGTGTGCACATGCAAGTGAGTGAGTTATTGTGATTGTCTGACTGAGAGGGTGACACAGGAACAAGCACCTGGGACTCCCCTGCAGAAGTAGCTGTCATTTACCACTGCTTTGAATTTAGTGCTCTTGCACAAAAGAACATCTACCAATTTCAGGGCATTTAGAACATCTGCCATTCGCAGGGCATTTCTCAGGAAGAGACAGCAGAGCTCGGCCACCTATTAGTACCCAACACCACCATCCAAAGCAACAGGCCATGTACCAGCAGCAGGGGCTGTGGAGAAAGCATGGGAAGAAATCTGGAACTGAGTCCCACCAGAGGAGAAGACTTGGACTGTTACCATTTTCTTCAGGGAGACCAATTACCCTGAGGTTCGGTCTCTTGAAGTAGTCGCTCATCTCTTGAAGGTTTTGTTCTGCCTTTTTGAGCTTGCTTTCTGTGTGTTTAACAGGTTGGATTAGTTCTGTATTTTGGTCCTAAGCTCTGAGATTCTTTCTTCTGCTTGGGTAATTCTGCCTTCCATGCTTGTCATTTTGTTATTTATTTCATTCACCGTATTCTTTATTGCTGTTATCTCAGTTATCAGCTCCTTCCTAGTTTCTTCTTGACTCTCCTCAATTCTTTTTAATCTCTCCATTATTGTCTTGATATCTAGATTTGTAGTTTGAGACCAGTCATTCTGGGGGCTCTTCATTGTTTGCA
>CAUYQG010111492.1:0-18315 GCA_963574415.1 Tarsius wallacei | reverse complement strand
CCGCGCCTTTGGGAGGCTGAGGTGAGTGGATTGCCTGAGCCCGCGGGTTCGAGACCTGCCTGGGCAAGTGAGACCTCATCTCTACAATAAATCAAAAAAATTAGCTGGGCGTGGTAGCGCACGCCTGTAGTTCCAGCTACTTGGAAGGCTGAGGAGGAAGGATTGCTGGAGCCCAGCAGGTCGAGGCTGCGGTGGCCGGGAGCAGCCACTGCACTCCAGTCTGGGTGACAGAGTGAGATTCCAACTCAAAAAAACAAAACAAAACAAAACAAAAAACCTCCTATCTCTACCCCGTACTGATTCCTCCAAATGTTAGGCATATTCATGTTGATACTATGACTGTATATGTTATATAAATGTTACACCAAATGTAGATGATAAGGCAGGTATGATCATTTTACTGAAAAGACCAAGGGGTGCCTTGTGATATAATAAAGAAAATGTCTTAGTCCCCAGTTCTTGGCACAGAGCTTCAACAGTCTTTAGAATTATGAGTCCCTGTTGTTCTAGTGGGGTGTGCAAAACAGGACCACTGTATGTTTTTTGCCAGTTTATCTGAGTATGGTGAGACAGAACATCCACACACAAGTTACAGGAAGTGGATTTATTACTTACAGAAAGGCAGCAAAGGACAGCAGAAGCTGGTTCCCCAAGGCTCAGGAAAGAAACCAAGGTGGGTTGAAGTCTTGTCTATACTTACCCTACTTGTATCTCAGGGACACTGGATAGCAGCCTTCCCTGGGTTTTATACCCCATGGGTAACATGATATGCTGGGCTAATGTGTTGAAGGACGTCTTGTTTCTGGGGCAGAGTCCAGGCTGTTTTAGCCAGCCCCTCCTTATCACCAGATGTATTCTCAGAACATTGCACAGTTATTTTTGAGAAATACAAGCAAGAAAGAAAGGGAACTGGGTCAGTCCAAGGCCACCTGGAGAACTATTCTGTTAGTTGTTTCCTGGTAGGGCCTCTAGATGGCTACAGGATAGAGAAAGCCATCCACATGATCAAGGGGCTGGAATTTTCAGTCCCTCCGCCCAACCTCCAGGAGGGGTGCAGGGCCAGAGTTGAATTCAATCATGTGGCCAACAACTTAACCATATTGAAATTTCAATTAAAAACTCTGGACATGAGTCTCAGGGAGCTTCCAGGTTGGTAAACACTGATATACAAGGAGGATGTATCCTGATTCCACAGGGATAGAAGCTCCTGCACCCAGGATCCTTCCAAATCTTTCCCTATGTTCCCCTTCATCTGAATACTCATTTACATGATTTATAATAAAAAGCTATGAGCAAGTAAGCACTTTTATGAGTTTTATGAGTCATTCAAGTGAATTACTAGATCTGAGGGCAGGATCATGGGAACCCCTGAAACTGTAACCAACTCAGACAAAAGTACGGATAGCTTTGAGACCCCATTTGTGGCTGGCATCTGAATTAATGACGGTTCTGTTGAAGACCCTGCATTTTGACTTGTGGGATCTGACACTAACTCCAGGTAGTTAGTGTCGGAATTGAATTGAATTATAGGACACCCAGTTGGTGTCAGAGAATTGGTGTCAGACACAGTAAATATAATGCTTAACTGAGTTCTGTGAGTTGTTCTAGTGAATAATCAAGCCTCAGGGAGTAGAGGGAACACCCAAAAGTATATATAGCTGGTAGAGTGAGGAAGGCGTGGGGACCCTTGAACTTGAGACTGGTCTCTGAAGTGAGGGCAGTCTTGTGGAGGATGATGCCCTGAACCGTGAAACATGGCCCAACTCCAAGGGATTAGTGATAAACCTTAAATGGAATATTATCCAGCCATAGGAAAGGAAGAAGTACTGAGACATGTTACAAAGTAGATGAACATTGAAGACACTATACTAAGTGAAAAAAACAAGACACAAAAAGCCCCATAGCATATGACTCCATTTATATGAAATGTCCAGAACTGGCAAATCTGTAAAGACAGAACATAGATAAATGGTTGCTTAGGGTTGAGGGGTACAGCAGGGTGGGACTAGGGAGGTGGTAGCTAAAGGAAATCCATTTCTTTATGAAGTCCTGGAAATGCTCTAACATTAACTCTGGTGATGGTTGCACACATCTATGAATATACTAAGAACCACTGAATCATATATTATTTATTTATTTATTTATTTATTTATTTGAGTCAGAGTCTCACTCTGTCGCCCAAGCTAGAATGCCGCGGCATGCTCGCGACCACCACAGCCTTGACCTGTTGGGCTCAGGCGATCCTTCCACCTCAGTCTTCCAAGTAGCTGGAACTACAGGCACACACCACCACACCCAGCTAATTTTATTGATTTATTGTAGAGACAAGGTGTCACCAATTTCCCAGGCTGGTCTCAAACCCCTGGGCTTAGGCAATCCTCTCACCTCAGCCTCCCAAAGTGCTGGGATTATAGGTGTGAGCCACCATGCCCAGTTGAATCATACACTTTAAATGGGTAGGTTGTATAGTATGAGTTATATTTCAATAAAACTATTATTTTTTTAAAAAGAACGACTGTCTTTTAGAAATATACACTGAAATAATTATGGATGAGATAATAGAATGTCTTACACTTACTTCAAAATAATTCACTGGGGGTGAGGAGAGGGAAACAGAAGACATAAGAATGGCCAGACGTTGGTAATTGCTGAAGCTGAGTACCTGGAAGTTGTTATACTATTCTCTCCACTGTTATATGTGTTTGAATGTTTCCATAAAAGGGGAAAAAAGAAGGCCATGCAGTATTCTCTCAGAAGAGAGGGGAGTGTCATTTCCCTTGATAGGTTGCTATCCGGAACCACCCCACACCCCACCCCTGAGCCCTCAGATGAGGAACATGAATTATTGAGGAGAATCTGAGAGGCTCAGAAGCCATGGAGTGTGGAGATGTGGCAAACATGGGGGCTGACTTGGGCCAGGCGGCACAGCCCCCTCGAGGGGCTCTCCCTGTCTCTCCCAATCAGCATGCCATGCTGACCGTGGTGGAGTTGGGGAGGGCATCAGGTAAGAAACCCCCTAGATCCATATTGAGAGGGAGTGCAGCCCAGGAGAGTCTCTTGGGAGAGGGGGAGGACTATGCCAACTCAAGCTGGGAAATGGAGGCAAAGGTGGAGGGCAGGATTCAGGAATCCTGGAGCTCAAGTTTTTTCATGACAGTTAATATGAAGTCCACCTTTCTCAGGCCCTGAGGAGACCTGTAGCCCCAGACTCCTTTTGGAGGGAACCACAAGCCTCCGTTTGCTTCAGCCAGGGACTTTGGAGGTAGATGGAGTAGGGTAAGGGTGGGGGCGGGGATGATACAGGGATGATGGGGATGACACTGCTGACCCAGCCCTGCCCACAGGAACAAAGCTTCACCTTTGACAGAGTGCTGGGTCCTGATGCTGCACAGGTAGGGGGGTTCTGAGAGGGTGGTAGAAGGAGAATAGGGGTCCTCAGACTCCTGAATCCGGGGGTGTCAATTGCCTCCTGAGCCCCTTTGCTCAGGATGGGCCAGGATAGGACATCTAAGACAGAGGAATGTGCCTGTGTCTCCTTGCAGGAAGCAGAGCAGGAGCTGCTGGCACGTGTCCAGTCCACACTGGGCTCTGTGGGACGGGGGTACAGTGTGGCCCTGTTGCTCCGAGGCAGGGAAACAGAGGCACCCCGACTCGTGCTTCAGGTGAGTCCCAGAGAAGCTGCCAGGTCACAGACCTCATGAGGCTTAGGTGTTGCCTCCTCCAGGAGACTTGAGAATCTTACTCTTCCCATCCCAGCTGGACTAGGTGTTCCTCCTTGGGGCTCCTACAGCACACTGTGGTCCAGGGGATGTTTTGTCAGGAGCAATTTATGCAGCTATTGGAAGGTCAAGAAAGGTGAGAAGCAGGGGTTGATAGGGTGAGAACCAGGGAAGGTGGCATGCAAAGATCAAGTACCCAGGGAAGTCTGTTTTCACAATTCTTTTTTTTTTTTTTTTTTTTTTGAGTTGGAATCTCACTCTGTTGCCCAGGCTGGAGTATAGTAGCATGATAACAGCTCACAGCACCCTTGACTTCCTGGGCTCAGGTGAACCTTCTACTTCAGCCTCCCAAGTATCTGGGACTACAGGCACATACCACCACTCCCGGCTAATTTTTTTAAAAAATTTTTTGTAATGATGAGATCTCCCTATGTTGCCCAGGCTGGTCTTGAACTCCTGGGCTCAAGTAATCCTCCTGCCTCAGCCTCCCAAAGCTCTAGGATTATAGACATGAGGCCCAATTTTCACAATTCTTTTTTTTTTTTCTTTTTGAGTCAGAGTCTCACTCTGTTGTCCAGGCTGGAGTGCAGTGGCATGCTCATGGCCACCACAGCCTCACCCACAGGGCTCAGGTGATCCTTCCACTTCTGTCTTACAGGTAGATGGAACTATAGGCACTCGCCACCACACCCAGTTAATTTTTTGATTTATTGTGGAGACGAGGTCTTTTTTTTTCTTCTTTTTTTTGAGTTGGAGTCCCACTGGATCGCCCAGACTGGAGTGCAGTGGCTGCTCCCGGCCACCGCAGCCTCGACATGCTGGGCTCCGGCGATCCTTCCGCCTCAGCCTTCCGAGTAGCAGGAATTACAGGCGCGTGCTACCATGCCCGGCTGATTTTTTTTATTTATTGTAGAGATGAGGTCTCGCCAAGTTGCCCAGGCGGGTCTCGAACCCGCAGGCTCAGGCAATCCACTCAACTCAGCCTCCCAAAGGCGCGGGATTACAGGCTGAGCCACCGAGCCCGGCTGAGACGAGGTCTTACCATGTTGGCCAGGCTAGTCTCTAACCCATGGGCTCAGGCAATCCTCTTACTTCCATCTCTCGGAGTGCTGGGATTATAGGCGTGAGCCACTGCCTTGATAAAATTACTAATAAACTGAAAATTTTTGTTTTGGGGCCTTCTTCAAAATACCCCCAAATCAAAATAGCTGTCTCAGAACTTGTCATGGATCCCTGCACAGCAAATAGCAGATCTCCCTGAAAATGCTTACTTTCTGGCTTGCTATGAACTTGAGGACTGGTGCATTTCTGTCCTGAATTCCATGCTCTCAGCACCTACCTAGCACAGGGTCTGATACAGACTTCACCCTTAGGAAATACTGAAGAACAGATTAAGGCTTTCTCAATCCTCACTGAACGCTTCTCCCCGTTAGCTGCTGCATATGCTGTTTGAGGAAGCTCTGCCCCTCAGCCGCTCTGATCGTGTGTTTAGTACTCTTAGCCTGGTGCAGGTGAGACCCTTGGGGGAAGGGAGAGAGTGGGACCTGGGGAACCAGGGCCTTGATGATGCTGCAGAAAGAGGCTGAGACTTGTGGGGAGCCAGAAGAGCTTGGGTCCAGCTTCACTCTGCAGTTCACCAGTGTGGGCTTCTCCCTCTGAGGTCTCGTTTTTTTCTGACCGTGAAATAGCTGAATTCTTGGTGCCTGTTTGGCCCGCAGGAGGATCAGATGAGCTGAAGGTAGGGGAAAGGCTCAGTTTGTAACAGGTGTGCATGTGTGATCTCAGCTCAGCCCCAGTGGGAAGACCCGGGACCTGCTCTCTTCAGGAATGGAGAACCTGTCGGTGCTGGATGTGACCCCTCTGGGCTTGTGAGTGCTCAGGGCCCCATGGAGTTCGAGGGTGCTTTTCTGAAGCCAGGGTTGATTCCCCCAAGCCAAGCACTTGGAAGTTTTTATCCACTGCCATTGCAGGGGAAGGAAGCTCTGAGCTTGGGGTCATGCTTACAGGGCCTGGGTCTGCTCCCAGTACTCCTCCCACCCTCTTCCCTTCATCTTATACACCCCCTCTCTCATTCCTCTTACTCCACTTAGACATCTTCAACCCGATCACACACCCTCATGTCATTACCATTATCATACTGGGTGATTTTGAGCATCTCCCTAAATAAGATGTCAGTTTCTCCATTTGTAAAATGGGGGGAGTCCCAACTACCCCGTTTTCCTCACTGGGCAGATCACAGGAGGAAAAATAGAATCATGAAGATGAGAACCTTTTGGGGAGGTACACTGAGACTGGAGCCTTTGGGATGATTCTTATGGGCTATGGGGACCTCCATGGGCTCCCCATGCAGAGGTTCTGGGGAACTGGATAGAACCCTGGTGCTTAGGAGCTGAGCACAACCTTCTCTTTCTCCAGGGTGGTGGAAGATGCCCGTGAAGTGGAGGTGCTTGACTCAACAGCTGCTTCAGAGGTGTACTTGCAGGCCACAGAGGGCGAAGGCAGGTGAGGACAAGAGGGTACGTAACACCCTGCACCCACCTAGGCATTTGGCCCGAGCCTACCCTTTCCTCCACAGGGCCTGCTGTCTGCTCACTCTCACCATGTCCTGCCCAGGGCCTGACCCTCCTGTAGGGCCTGGGACCCAGGGTGTGTGGCGAGGAGCCTTGCGGATCCTGCAGCTCCCTGGAGCCCCGTAAGTCTGAGGGATCTTCTGACTACATGGGGTGGGGATGAGGTGGGGGCCGAAACATGTAAGTAAAGGCCCAGGGTAGCATTGAAGTCTCTCCTTTCCGCAACCCCAACACTAAGCATCCCAGAATCCAGGCCAAAACCCTTTGTTGTCAGACGATGTGGTCAAAGGCAACTGGGCAGATAATTAGTGAAACTATTAAATAAAAATGAATATTTCCAGCCACTGTTTTTTCATATCTTACGCAGATTCAAAACCTATGTCTTCATTCTTGGTCTAAAATTCACAGATGACCCTTGTAATAAATTAGTTACCACAAATAGGCAAGATCTTTAAAAAATGATCCCACCTAACACAAATTAAATACGAATAACCTCCCTTGCCAATACTTTCAGCATCAATTATTCTTGATCATCTCAGCGTACGCATAACTGAAGTTCCCAGTAATGCTAGCCATTCCACTCCTTGCCCTATTCCCCAACAGTGATGTTGGCCAGTACTCTCTTGCCGTTCACTCCCAGAGTGCTCCTAAGAGTCCACCATTCCCCATAACTGCATTGTCTACATCACATTTCATATGTTGATAAGCGCACCAGGGGCAGTTTTGCAAAGAGAGTCTTCAAGCATTTTGTCTGATTTTTCAGATTTTTTTATTTTCTACTACATTTTTTTAATGTTTAGAATTCCTTTTCAGCCACTTCTATCTCTTCTGACCTATCAGACTGAAAACTTGGAAAGAACATAAATGTTCAAAACCAAGATTGAGAAATTCCCAAGTGACTGTATCTTCATATCTCACTTCATACCCTTTACTCAGTGCTTAAAAATTATGAAAAAAATGCGCCAGGCGCGGTGACTCAAGCCTGTAATCCCAGCACTTTGGGAGGCCAAGGTGAGGGGATTGCCTGAGCCCACAGGTTTGAGAACAGTCTGGGCAACTTGGCAAAACCTCATCTCTACAATAAATCAAAAACTTAACCAGGCGTGGTAGCACTTGTAGTTCCAGCTACCTGGAAGGCTGAGGCAGAAGAATTGCCAGAACCCAGCAGGTCAACACTGAGGTGGCTATCAGTGTGCCACTGCACTCCAACCTGGGCGGTGGAGTGAGACTCCAACTCAAAAAAAAAAAAAAAATTATGAAAAAATGAAGTGGTGATGGGAATTATTTCAAACCAATCTGTGAATTTTGTAATATCATGGTAATATTGTCAAATTCAGAAGTGCCTAAAAACAAATTAGAGAAAAACAAAAAAGAAAGGGAAAATGTACCCTGAATTCCAAACTATTCTTGAAGTATTTTCTTTCTTTTATTGTATAAGATTCTTTTTAAGCCGGGCTTGGTGGCCTAGCCTGTAATCCTGCACCTTGGGAGGCTGAGGCGAGTGGATTGCCTGAGCCCGCGGGTTTGAGACCCGCCTGGGCAACTTGGTGAAACCTCATCTCTACAATAAATCAAAAAATTAGCCAGGCGTGGTAGCACGCGCCTGTAGTTCCAGCTACTTGGAAGGCTGAGGCGGAAGGATCGCCGGAGCCCAGCATGTCAAGGCTGCGGTGGCCGGGAGCGGCCACTGCACTCCAGCCTGGGTGACAGAGCGAGACTCTAACTCAAAAAAAAAAAAAAAAAAATTAACAGCTTTATTAAGGTATAATTTATATAACCTGAAGTTCCCTCTTTTAAAATGTACAATTCACTAGTTTTTGGTATATTCACAAAGTTGTGTATTGATTACCACTATCCAATTTTAGAACATTTTTCTCACCCCAGAAAGAAAACCTGTTCCTGTTTGCAGGCATTCTCCAGACTGCCCCCAGCTCCAGTCCAAGGCAACCACTAATCTTCTGTCTCTATAGATTTGCCTATCCTGGGATTTTCATATAAATGGAATCATACAATATGTGGTTTGTGTCTGGTTTCTTTCACTTAGCCTAATGTTTCATCCATGTTGTAGCATCAGAACGTCATTACTTTTTTATTGCCAAGTGATACTCCCTTGTGTGGATATACCACATTTTGTTTAACCATTTATCTATTGATGAACATTTTGAGTTGTTTCAACTTTTAGCTATTATATATTTTACTTTTTATTTTTTTAATTTAAAGATGTAGGGTATAATTCAGGGTTAGGTACATAAGTGGTCATTTTACAGGTGAAGTTTGGGCCTCCCATTGGTCCTCACTTTGCCTGGTTTGGGATCAGGTACCCTTATTAGTGTTATATATGCCCCTCTTCCCTCCTCTGGCAGTGACCCACTACTGCCAATCCCTTTCATGTAGTATTATGATAAGTGTTCATTTTTTAAAAGTTTTTTGAGATGGGTGTCTCACTACATTGCCCAGGCTGGGTTTTTTTTTGGGTTTTTTTTTTTTTGAGACAGGATCTCACTGTACTGTGGAGGCTGGAGGACAGTGGTTCACTGCAGCCTCCTGGGCTCAAGTGATCCTTCCACCTCAGCCTTCTGAGTAGCTGGGACTATAGGTACATGCCATCATGCCTTGCTAATTTTTTTTTTTTTTTTTTTTTTTTTTGTGAAAACAGGGCCAGGCAATGTTGTCCAGGCTCCAGACTGGTTTTGGACTCCTGGCTTTAAGTGGTCCTCCCACCTCAGCCTCCTGAGATGCTGGGATTACAGGTGCAAGTCATTGCACCTAGTTAAATATTGGGCTGTTATAAATAATGCTGCTATGAACTTTCAAGTACAAGTGTTTGTTTGACATGTGTTTTTTTTTTTTGAGTTGGAGTCTCACTCCATCACCCAGACTGGAGTGCAGCGGCCCCTCCCGGCCACCGCAGCCTTGACCCGCTGGGTTCCGGCGATCCTTCCGCCTCAGCCTTCTGAGTAGCCGGAATTACAGGCCCGCGCTACCACGCCTGGCTGATTTTTGATTTATTGTAGAGATGAGGTCTCACCAAGTTGCCCAGGCGGGTCTCAAACCCGTGGACTCAGGCAATCCACTCAACTCGGCCTCCCAAAGCACGGGATTACAGGCTGAGCCACCGAGCCCGGCCTGACATGTGTTTTCAATTCTCTTACATATATACCAAGAAGTAACATTGCTGGGTCATATGGTAACTCTATATTTAACTTTGTATGTTTGTCTTTATTGAAGTTAAAATTCACATAATACAAAATTAACCATTTTATAATGTACAATTTAGTAACCTTTAGTACTCTCACAATGTTGTAGAATTATCTATTTTCATTTTCATTCTCTCAAAAGAAACCCTATACTCATTAAACAGTCACTCTCCATCTGCCCCTTCCCCTAGCCCATAACAGCCACTAACTGGTTTTTTTTCTCTATGGATTTACCTATTATGGATGTTTCATATAAATGGAATCATACAATGTATGAATTTTAATGTCTGTGTTCCTTCACATAACATGTTTTCAAGGCTCTTAACATTGTAGCATATATCAGTACTTTATTTCCTTTTATGGCCAAATTCTCTTTCATTGTATGGACATACCAAATTTTGCTGATCCATTCATCAGTAAATGGGGATTTGAGTTATTCCATATTTTGGCTATTATAAATAGTTCTGTTATGAACAATCATGTAAAAGTGTTTATTTGAATACTTCTTTTTCAATTATTTTGGGTATTTACCTAGGAGTGGAATAGCTGGGTCATATGGTTTTGTTTGGTTTTTTTTGAGTCAGAGTTTCACTTTGTCGCCCAGGCTGGAGTGCAGTGGCAAGCTCACGGCCACCACAGCCTTGACCTACGGGACTCAGGTGATCCTTCCGCCTCAGCCTTCCAAATAGCTGGAACCAGAGGAACGTGTCATCATGACCAGCTAATTTTTTTTATTTATTGTAGAGATGAGGTCTCGCCTGTTGCTCAGGCTGGTCTCAAACCTCTGAGTTCAGGGAATCCTCTTGCCTCTGCCTCCCAAAGTGCTGGGATTACAGGCATGCCTGGCCATATGGTAATTCTGTGTTTAAATTTTGAGGAATCACCATGTTATTTTCCACAGCTCTGCATCGTTTTATATTTCTACCAGCAATGTTACAAGGGTTCCAACTTCTCTACATTTTTGCCAATATTTATTATTTTCCATGTTTTTTTATTATAGTCAACCTAGTGGTCATGAAGTGGCATTTCATTTTGATTTGGTTTACATTTC
Organism: Tarsius wallacei; assembly: GCA_963574415.1. Lineage (NCBI taxonomy): Eukaryota > Metazoa > Chordata > Mammalia > Primates > Tarsiidae > Tarsius > Tarsius wallacei. The sequence continues at coordinate 7,778 of CAUYQG010111492.1, read as the reverse complement.
CCTAATTATATTGATCACCTTTCATGTGCTTTTTGGCCATTTCTAAATCTTCTTTGGAGAAATGTCTATTCAAATACTTTGCCCATTTTTAAATTGGGTTATTTGTGTTTTTCTTATTGAGTTATAAAGATTCTTTATATATTCTATATGCTACATCCTTGTCAGATATATGATTTGAAAAAATTTTCTTCCATTTTGTGGATTGTGTTTTCACTTTCTTGATAGTGTTCTTTGATGCACCAAAGTTTTTAATTTTTATTAAGTTCAATTTACCTATTTTTTCTTTTGTTGCTCATGCTTTTGGTGTCATACCAAAGCAACCACTGCCAAATCCAAGCTCAGGAAGATTCACCCCCAGCTTTTCTTCTATTTGTTTTATAATTTTGTCTTTTACATTGAGGTCAGTGATCAATTTTGAGTTAATTTTTGTGTTAGTATGAAGTAGTGGTCCAGCTTCACTGCTTTGCATGGGATTATCCAGTTGTCACAGGACCATATGTTAAAGAGACTGTTCTTCCCCACCCTCCCCAAACTCAGTCTCTTGGGAGAGACAGTTCTTACCATATTGACTTGTCATGGCACTCTTGTCAACAATCGGGTGACCACATATGTATGACTTTATTTCAAGACTCTCAGTTCTAACCCATTAATCTATATATGCCTTTATCATATTGTGAAATTCCCTTTTATTCCTACTTTGTTGACTATTTCTTTTATCATGAAATGGTGTTAGATTTTATTAAAGTCTATCCTTGTGGCAATATCACACTATTTTGATTTTATTGTAGCTTTATAGTATGTTTTGAAATCAGGACATGAGTTCTCCAACTTTGTACTTTTTTTCAGCATTGTTTTGACTATTTGGGGCTCCTTGCAATTCCATATGAGTTTTAGGGTTTGGCTTTTCTATTTCTAAAAAAGACCATTGGGGTTTTGATAGGGATTGCATTGACTCTCTAGAACTCTTTGGGGAATATTGTCGTCTTCATGATATTAAGTCTTCCAGTTCATGAACAATGAGCACAGGCTATTTTTCATATATTTAGTTCCTCTTTAATTTCTTTCAGTAATATTTTGTAGTTTTCAGGGTGTAAGTTTTATTCTTCCTTGGTTAAATCTATCTCTGAGTACTTTAATCTTTCGAATATTATTGTAATTATTTTTTAAATTTCCTTTTTGGACTGTTCATTGCTAGTATATAGAAATAAAACTGGTAGCTGGGCACAGTGGCTCACAGCTGTAATCCCAGCACTTTGGGAGGCAGAGGTGAGAGGATTGCCTGAGTTCAGGTGTTCAACATCAGCCTGGGCAACTTGGTGAGACCTCATCTCTGTAATAAATTTTTTTTTTTTTTTTTTTTTTTTGAGTTGGAGTCTCACTCTGTCACCCAGGCTGGAGTGCAGTGGCCGCTCCTGGCCACCGCAGCCTCAACCTGCTGGGCTCCGGCGATCCTTCTGCCTCAGCCTTCCCAGTAGCTGGAACTACAGTCGCACGCTACCACGCCCGGCTAATTTTTTGATTTATTGTAGAGATGAGGTCTTGCTTGCCCAGGTGGGTCTCGAACCCGCGGGCTCAGGCAATCCACTCACCTCAGCCTCCCAAGGCGCGGGATTACAGGCTGAGCCACTGAGCCCGGCTTGTAATAAATTTTTTAAAAATTAGTCAGACATGATGGCACGTGCCTGTGGTTCCAGCTACTTGGAAGGTAATAGCTCATCTGAGCTCAGCCAAGGCTTCAGTGACTGTGAGCGTACCACTGCACTCCAGCCTGGGTGACAGAATGAGACTCTGACTCAAAAAAAAAAAAAAGAAAGAAAGAACTACAACTGATTTTTGTTTGCTGATTTTGTATCTTGCAACTTTACTGAGTTTGTTTATTAGTTCTAATGGTTCTTTTTGTATGCGGATTCTTTGGATTTTATCTATATAAAATCAAATCATGTCACTCGCAAATCAAGATCATTTTACTACTTTCTTTCTTATTTCAATAAATTTTCTTTCTTTCTTTCTTTCTTTCCTTCCTTTCTTCCTTCCTACCTTTCTTCCCTGATTGCTCTGGCTAGAACTTTCAATACAATGTTGAATAGCAGTGGTGATAGCAGCCATACTTGTATTGTTCCTAGTCTGAGCGGCAAGATTTTAGTTTTTCATCATTGCTTATGATATTAACTATGGGTTTTTCATATATTCCCTTAATTGTGTTATGGAATTTCCCTTTTATTCCTATTTTGTTGAGTATTTTTCTAATTAAAGGGTGTTAGATATTGTCAAAGGCTTTTCTGTATCAGGTAAAATGATCTTCTGATTTTTTTGCTTATTCCATTAATGTGGTATATTATATTGACTTACTTTCATATATTGAACTACCCTTGCATTCCTGTAATAAATTTCACTTGGCCATGGTATGTAATCCTAATCTACACAGGATTCCATTTGCTAGTATTTTATTGAGAATTTTTGCATCTATATTCCTAAGGGATATTGGTCTGTACTTTTTTGTGTGGCTTTTATCTGGATTGGATATTGAGGTAACACTGATTTCATAGGATGAGTTAGAAAGTCTTCCTTCTATTTTTTGGAGCAGATTCAGAGGAATTAGTGTTACTTCTTTAACTGTTTGCTAGAATTCACCAGTGAAGCCATTTGGTCCTGGGTTTCTCTTTGTTGGGAGGTTTCTGATTACTGATCCAATCTCTTTATTTGTTATAGGTCTATTCAAAATTTTTATTCTTCTTGATTCAGTTTTGGTCATTTGTGTGTTTCTAGGAATTTGTCCATTTCATCTAGGTTCTCTAATTGGTTGGTGTATAATTATTTGTGGTATTATCTTATAGTCCATTTTAGTTCTGTAATGTCTCCATTTTCCATTTTCTGATGTTTGTAATATTAGTCTACTGTCTTTCTTAGTCAATCTAGCTAGAGTTTTGTCAATTTAAAAATCTTTTCAAGTAATCAACTTTGGTTTCATTGAGTCTCTATTATTTTATATTCTCTTTTTCATGTATCTGTGTTCTGATATTTACGATTTTCTTTCTTCTACTAGCTTTGAGTTTAGTTTTCTCTTCTTTTTCTAGTTCCTTACGGTGTCCAATTATCAGTTTGAGATCTTCTTTTGTAATGCAGGCATTTATACCTATAAATTCCCCTCTGGGCTCTGCTATTGTTTTATCCCATAAAATTAGTATGTTGTGTTTTCATTTTTATTCTTCTGAAAGTATTTTATAATTTTCCCTGGCCCATTGGTTGTTTAATTTCCACACATTTGTGAATTGTCTGGTTTCTCTTCTGTTACTCATTTCTAATTTATTTCATTGTGCCCAAAAAACTTTGTATTATTTTAATTTTAAGAAATACATTGACATTATTTTGTGGCCTAACATATGGTCTATTTTTAGAGAATGTTCCATGTGCACTTGAGAAGGATATGTATTCTGTTATTTTGGGGTTGAGTGTTCCATATATGTCTCTTAGCTCTAATTGGTTTATACTGTTGTTCAAGTCCTCTACCAGGAGTTTGAGGCGGCAGTGAGCTTAATGAGCTATGATTGCACCACTGTGCTCCAGTCAGAGCAACAGAACAAGACCACTCTCTAAAAATAAAACAGACAAAAAATGTATAGCGATCTATTTTGAATTAATACCAATTGGAATTCAATAGTTAGATTTCACTCCTACACATCTCCAGCTTTGCCCCTTGTGTTGCTAATGTTACAAATTACGTCTTTACACATTGTGTGCCCATTATCAGAGATTTATAATTGTTTTATGCACTTGTTTTAAAAGTCATATAGATTAAAACAAAGGAATTACCAAAAATTCAATAATACTGGCTTTTATATTTACACATGTAATGATCTTACTGGTGTTTGTTATTTTTTCATGTGGCTTCGAATTACTGTCTAGTGTTCTTTCATTTCAGGTTGAAGGAGTCTCTTTAGCATTTCCTATCAGGCAGGTCTAACCAGGAATGAATTACCTCAGCTTTTGTTTACCTGGGAATGCCTTAAATTCATTTTTAAGTTTTGCCAGATATAGAATTCTTGATTAGCAGGGGTTTTTTGTTGTTGTTGTTGTTGTTTTTCCTTTGGCACTTTAAAAACAGTTGTTTCTCAGTATCTGTGGGGGATTGGTTCCAGGGTGCTCCAAAGATACAGACAATTCATGGGTTAAGTTCCTTATATAATACAGTGTAATATTTGCCCACAATCTACATATATTCTCCCATATATTTTAAATCATTTTGAGATTGCTTGTAATATCTAATACAATATAAATGTTATGTAAATAGTTGTTATACTGTATTGTTTAGGGAATAAGAACCAAAAATAGTCTGTACGTGTTCAGTACAGCATAGTTATCCTTATTTCTCTTCTAAACATTTTTGATTCACGGTTGATTGAATTTATGGGTGTAGAACTCATGGATACAAAGGGCCGATTATATGTCCTCTCACACCCTTCTGGCCTCCATAGTTTCTGGTGGTAAATCTGTTTTTAATCTTATTGAAGAGCCATTGAACATAAGAAGTTGCTTCTCCCTTGCTGTTTTCAAGATTCTTTATCTTCATTTTTTGACAACTTGATTATAATGTGTCTTGGTGAGGATCTCTTTGAGCTAATCCTACTTGAAGTTCACTTAGTTTTTGGGATGTGTAGATTCATTTGTTTCAGAAAATTGGAGGAATTTTTGACCACTATTTTTCCAAATACCCTTCCTTCACCTTTCCCTCTCTCATACACCTTTATACATATATTAGTATACTTGAAAGTGTTCCACAGGTGTCTTGAGCTTGGTTAATTTTCCTTAATCTTTTTCCTTTCTGCTCCCCAGATTGAATAATTTCATTTGGCCTACCTTTAAGTTCACCAAGTTTCTTTATCGCTCCTGATCACATCTGCTATTGTATCCATCTAGTGAATTTTAAACTTCAGTTATTGTACTTTTCAGAGAATTTCTACTTGGTTCCTTCTTATAATTTCTATCTCTTTACCCATATTCTCTATTCATCAAGACATCATTTTATTGATTTCCTTTCTTTTTCTGAGAGAGTTGAATTAGTCTTTGTCTAGTAAGTACAACGTCTGTGCATTCTTAGGGACAATTTCTGTTAACTTGTGTGTGTGTGTGTGTAAGTGAGCCATACGTACTTACTTCTTTACATGTCTCTTAAATTTTTCTTGGAAACTGCCTATTAAAAAATTGGTGGGGGCTAAAAACTGTATTTGTTATGGTTTCTTAATTCTTTGTTCCTTTAGTGTAATGCTCTGAGATTTTTGATATTATAATGTAGTAACTCCAGAAATCAGTTTCTCTCTCCTCCTCAGTGTTTGCTGCTGTTGTTGCTTGTTGTGGGCTATAGCCATCTGTCTGCTTAGTCACTTTTTCAAACAATTTTTCAAAGACTATATTTTTCTTTTTTAGTCAGTGAAGTCTTCATTTTGTTATTTTAGTTGTTAGCCAGTGACCAAACTTAGAATTTCTTAGTTTGGGACCAAAGAAGTAGAAAGAAAGAAAGAAAAAATAAGAAGAAAATGAAAAAGCAAAAAAGGAGAAGGCAAAGAAAGAGATGGAGGAGGATGGGGAGGAAGAGAAGGAAAAGAAAAAATTCTCCAGGTCTTTGCAGATTGGCTCTGTGTTATGTCACTCCTTCTGTACTTAACCAGGCAGTTTACAGCTCTTAGCCTTCACTTTCTGCTTATGCTGAGCCCCCAAATCAGCCAGAGATGAAATCTTAGTCACTTAAAGTCTTATTGGGTCTTATTGTGCATGGGTCCTGCCCTAAGTGTGCTTTCTGGGCTCTCTAGCATACACAGGAGCTTTTCAAAACCCTTATTCCCCCAAAATATCACTCCCCAACTTTTCTTTCCAGTCTTCCAGTGTGTCAATTGTTTGCCCCGACTGTTATTTCTCCAGGCAGCAATGGCTTATTCTTTTACCCTTTAGTGTTTTCAGGGAACATCCTCTGTGCTCTGCCTTGAGAAAATTCTGAGATAGGTGAAATAAAAAGAATACCCTGTCATCAGTCATTTGGGGGAAACCCTAGACATTCAAAAGACAAGCGCAGTTCCTTGGAAACAAGCTCTGCTCTGCTCCCTTCAAAACCAGGTACCCCTACCAGAAATTTGATATGCTGTCTTCAAGACTACCTCTGTGTTGGGGAAGGGTTTGGAGATGGGTAAGTTAAAACACCACAGAGGTCTCTCACCATATTTAAGTTGCCTTTCTCCTAGTTGGCTGTTGTAAACCTTTAACTCTCTTCCAGAATTCCAATAAGGTTGCTTCTGGCTATTTTTGCCAGGTATTTCTGGGGATGGATGGACCCCCAGAGTTCCCATTTTCACTGATGTCACCTTCCTTTGCCCATTTTAAAAATTGAGTTATTTGTGTTTTTATTATTGAGTTGCAAGAGCTCTTTATATATTCTGGATACAAGTCCCTTGTCAGGTATATAACTTAAAAACTTTACCATGAGAATGTATCACTTCTATAATTTAAAATAATACTAATAAAATGAAATAAAGATCTATACTGGGTTGCAAATCTGGTGGTGCACAAAAAAAAAGTTGCTGGAAATAGTCATCCTTTCCATCAGAATGTGTTCTTTTTTCAGTTTTCGTCCCCATCCACCAGCGAACATGGCCTTTCTTCATCCCTCTTTCTGGTAGAGACTGCCCCCTGCTGCGAGTGTTGGCTGGTGAGCTTTTTGGTGAGGAGATAGAGGGCTCTCTTCCCTGGATTGTCTCACGGCTCCTGGAAGGAAACAACTACAACGGTCTACTTCTTCGCCTGGACCCCCAAGGTGGTCTGGGGGAAGGCGTGGGGTTCTTTGGGAAACTCTGGAATCTGACCTTAGGCCTGCCTCACCCATCACCCAACCAGCTCCAGCCCCAGCCCCAGCCCAAAGAGAGAGCCTGACCCGCTGGGAGGGCCAGCATTCAGGAGGATCCCAGGGTGCCTAGGGTGCTGAAGTTTGGAGAATGAAGAGCAAGGTCTGATTCTCCCTTAAGAGGTCTTCAACAGCTTACCAAGCATTTTCGCTCCAATACCCTTGATTCTCACCAAAACCCCATGAGGCAGATATAATTTACAAATGAGAAAAGGGAGGTAGGCCTAATTTAAAGATGAGGAAAGGGAGGATCAGAGAGGGGAAGGGACCTCCCTATTTTCGCATACCAATTGAAAATCAGGCCTCTTGTTTGCACAATCTTATCCATATGTAAAAAATAATAATAATAATTAAATAGTAATTTTAAGAATCAAGACTCTAGAGCCTGGCATGATGGCATGTGCCTATAATCCCAGTTACTAAGGAGGCTGAGGGCAGGTGGATCACTTGAGCCCAGAAGTTCAAGACCAGCCTGGGCAACACAGCGAGACCCTGTCATTATAAACATTTTTAAAATGGGAAATAACCAGGCCTATTTTTAAAATAAGCTGGGCGTGGTTGCTTATACCTGTAATTCCAGCACTTTGTGAGGCAAAAGTGGGAAGATTGCTTGAACCTAGGACTTCAAGACCAGCCTAGGCAACATAGCAATACTTCATCTCTACAAAAAAATTTTTTTTTTTTTTTTTTTTTTGAGTTGGAGTCTCACTCTGTCTCCCAGACTGGAGTGCAGTGGCCGCTCCCAGCCACGGCAGCCTTGACCTGCTGGGCTCCGGCGATCCTTCCGCCTCAGCCTTCCAAGTAGCTGGAACTACAGGCGCGCGCTACCACGCCCAGCTAATTTTTTGATTTTGTTGTAGAGATGAGGTCTCGCCAAGTTGCCCTGGCGGGT
>CAUYQG010111491.1:7500-25966 GCA_963574415.1 Tarsius wallacei | reverse complement strand
CAACTCAAAAAACAAACCATAAATGGTAAAAAATAAATGAGTCTCTGTCTCGGTAAGGTTCTAGCCTCCTAGGGAAAATCACTGCAACTTAATTTATGTGCCCTATGGAGGCATATACTAAGGATGGAGGTCCCATACAGTATGGTGGGACAGGGACAACTCGTGGAGGCAGAGGTGTTTGAGCCACGTCATAAGGCTGAGATGAAGTTGGCAAGCAGACAACGTCAGGGAGACTATTCCAGGGAGGGAGACCAGCATGTGCAAAGGCACGGGGATGTAAAGGGGGGTGATTTTCAGGCAACTGGAGAATGAGGATGAACCAGGAGAATCTTCTGTTCTCAGAGGCCAAAAGACAGTTGACTCTTAGCTGTTCGATATGGTTCTGCCTAGTGACAGTGGCCAGAGATGAGGCTGGACACACAGGAACCACACCATCCAGGCCGCTATAAAACCTTGGAGGTTCCCTTATACAGGCTGAGGCATCCTTGGAGGGATTTAAAGGGAGTATCCTGGAAGCAGAACTCTGGCAGCGGGGACGCAGGGTCTGGGTTTCCATCCAAAGGGCTTCAGCCTGTGAGCTTGGTCTGGGGCTTTGGCGAAAGGAAAGGCAGAGCCCACACACGCTGGGGTGGGTGGACAGAGCTAAGAAGGGTGGGCGGCACAGAAGCGACCACAGGACAGGCTGAGATGCTTCAGGACTCTCTCGGCAGGTTCCCTGGTGCCCACCCTGCCAGACTCCCAGTCTGAGAGTGACCCAGGCACTCTGCAGGCAATACGGAGACCCGAGAGATGAGGCGCGGGCCGGCCCGGAGCTGAGGGCCCTCCTCCTCACACACCTTCAGCTAGCTCTTGTGCCCGCAGGTGTCAGTGTGAAGAAGGGGCAGGAGCTGGTGGACGTCTACTGCCCCATGGTGGTCTCCGACGCGGGACTGTTCAATACCTACGAGCATCTGCTGCCGGAGAGCGCCCGCCGCCTGCCAGGTAGAGGGAGGGCCTCGTGCTTGCCCTCAGGTCCCGCCACTGCCCTCCGGGCAGCTAGCTCCTCCCAACTCTAGCGTTGAGGGCTGGGGAAACTGAGGCCCATGTAGGTGAATTAACTTCCCAAGGCCACCCAGCTGAAAAGGCAGGGCTGAGATGAGAAGCCTGATCTGTGAGATTGGAAAGCACAGACTTGCCTGGGTGCAGTGGCGCAGCCCATAATCCCAGCACTTTGGGAGGCTGAGGTGAGAGGATCGCTTGAGCCCACGGGTTCACAACCAGCCTGGGCAACTTGGCAAGTCCTTATCTCTACAATAAATCAAACAATTCGCTGGGTGTAGTGGCGCACGCCTGTAGTTCCAGCTACTTGGAAGGCTGAGGCGGAAGGCTGGCGCAGCACACCAGAAACAGGCATGTTCACTCACTGGCTGGTTGGGCTGAAGCTTACGCTGAAATCCGACTCCCAACAAGCTGCGACCCACGTGTGCAGCTTCACAGGCGGGAACCCGAGCGTGCTCTCCTGGCTTCAAGACAGCAAGGGAAGGTCAGAGGCAGGCAGCCTGGCTTTCCTGCAGATGCTGTGAGCCAGGGCTGGGTGCCACCAGCCCGAGGGTTCGGAGCAGAGGCGGGGGAGTTGTAGGACACAGTCTGGGGCTGTGTCCTTCCCGGCAGGAGGGGTGGGAGTGGGCCCGTCCGTCCCTGTTGAAACAGCAACTGGAAAGTGGCCTGGGCCCTTGGCCGCCTCCTGGGAATGGGGCTGCAGAGGCAGCGAGCAGGCATCGGGGCTCCCGGGGAGCAGGGCGTGGCCCTCTCGGCCGAGTCCTCCCCGACCCTGGCAACTCCCTGTGGCAGGTGTGAAGCAGCAGCTGGCGATGGTGCGGCCCGGCTTGGGCATGTTCTCGGTTTTCATCTGCCTGCGTGGCACCAAGGAGGACTTGGGTCTGCGGTCCACCAACTTCTACGTGTATCACAGCATGGACCTGGACCAGGCGTAAGGCGTGTGTGTGCGTGCGTAGGCTGTGCTGCCCCCGTGGCGTGGGGAGGGGCAGAGGGTTGGAAGGACGTGGGCACCTCCGGTTTGCCCTGGAGGGCCCGGCTTCCTCCCTGGGGGGCCTCTGGGCCGAGCCGGCCTAGGTGGGGCTGGGCTTTGAGGAACAAGACAGAGAGGGACAGCCACACTCCCCGGCCACAGGATGCAGCGCTACGTCTCCAAGCCCAGGGAGGAGGCCGTGGCGCACATCCCCCTCCTGTTCATCGCATCCCCGTCGGCCAAGGACCCAACGTGGGAGGACAGATTCCCAGGTGGGCTCGAGGTCCGGCTAGTCGGGGAGCAGCTCGGGGCGGCCGGGCAGCAGTGACCAGGCTCTCACCCCCAGACCGGTCTACCTTGATCGTGCTGGTGCCCGCCGCCTATGAGTGGTTCGAGGAGTGGCAGGCGGAGCCGCAGGGAAAGCGGGGCGCTGCCTACGAGGCTGCCAAAAACTCCTTTGTGGATGCCGCCGTGGCGGTGGTCATGAACCTGTTCCCACAGCTGGAGGGAAAGGTAGGGATGAGGGCTTGCGGTGGTGATGGCTCGCGGTGCTGTTTTTGTCCTTTTCCGAGGATGGGGGGAAGGCCCGAACCCCAGAGAGCAGAAAAGACGGGTGCTCACAATGTGAGGCCCACTCCGCCTCTGCTGCCTGTGTTGCCTCCTCAGGTCCAGAGCGCAACGGGAGGGTCCCCGCTGACCAACCAGTTCTATCTGGCTGCTCCCCGAGGAGCCTGCTACGGGGTGGACCATGACCGGGGCCGCCTGCATCCTCGCGCGATGGCCTCCGTGAGGGCCCAGAGCCCCGTCCCCAACCTCTACCTGACAGGTACCCTCGCCGCCCGTGCTGCCACCCCCGAGATCCTGGGTCCCCGGCACCCAGAGTTCTTGTTCCCGTCCTCAGGCCCGCTGACACCACAGCCTCCCATCCCTGCCCGGGCTCTGGCCCCATCCCGACCTGACCCAGCTCCGGGTGGCCTGGCAGAGAGGAGACAGCCGAGAGCCCCTGCCTCCCCCTTCCTGCCGAGGTGGCCCCTCACGGCCTCTGTTCTTGCCCGCTAGGCCAGGACATCTTCACCTGTGGGTTGATGGGGGCCCTGCAAGGAGCCCTCCTGTGCAGCAGCGCCATCCTGAAGCGCAACGTGTACTCGGACCTCCGGGATCTTGGCTCCAGGATCCGAGCACAGAAGAAGAGGAATTAGTGGGGGCAGGATGAGTCAGGCCTCGGCCAAGGCCGGGGCCACTCCCTGGCCTTCCCATCACCCGTGGGCATCGGTCCTGGCGACATGAAGCACTCTGATCGGGCTGTGATTTCTGACCAGAGGCCTAAGTAAATCCCAGTTCTGGAACGGAAGCCCTTGAAGCCCGGCAGGCGGTGACCCTCCTCTCTTTACCACGTGCCGTCCCTGCCAAGAGGGTGATTTGGACAGCTTGATGTCTCCAATGAGCACTGCCTGGCATCCTAAGCCTCCGAACTCTCGACAAAAGGAAAGTGCCCACAATCGGGAGGATAGAGCCCCTACGGGGTGGTCACCCCAGCTGCTGTGTCCAGCTCTGTCCTGAGGTGGTCTGTGCTCACTCACTTAGTACTGGGGCCCTCACGAGATCTAGCTTAAACCCAGGTGTGGTCTTGATTGTAGTTCACAGACCCAGAAGGCTCCAGTCTTCTCTGTGCTGGGTCTGGTAGCTCCGAGGAGGATAGGGGCAATGACGGCACCCTTTAGTAAGGTGCGCGGCCGAAGATCATATCCTTTTCTGTGGAAGACCTGGGTCCGTCTTCCTCACAACCAGGGTGCCATCTGGTTCTCAACATGCCAGCAACAAGACCCCCTCAGGGAGCTCAGTACCTGAGCCTCAAGCCTTATCCTTGAAAACACTAGGAGTTGGGACAGATTGGCAAGAGGACTTCGCCGGGTTGATGCAGGCTGAAGGGGCATTCCACGCAAGGGCGTAGCAGAGGACAGCAGCAGGAGATGAGACAGTGAGCCCGACGGCCCAGCTACCTCCTGATTTCATCTCGGGCTGCCGGGCCAGGAGGAGGGGTTGCGGGGGTGGGGAGTCGGCTAGGATCAGAACAGGGAAACCACAGGGCGTGTACAGAGCCCAGACACCATGGGTGCAGTTTAGTGGTCCACGCGTGAGGGTTACCCGGGAAGGTGGGGAAGGTTCCCGTTAGGAAGAATGACCTTTCACTTCTGTCAGACTCACATACTATGTCTCTTTGTGGTTTGTGTTGATGTTGTATTAATAAAGTTAATCATTCCACTGCTTTGACATTCAAAATTTATTTTGCTTTATCTTCAATGACACAAAACTCCATCGTGATGGCAGTTACAGAAGCTCAGGGAAACATCACATACTGAAAAAGACTTGTCATTAAACCACAAGACGCTGTAAAAAAATAATCTCAGTCATTACAATTAAGGTACAAAAAGCTGAAAATACAGAACACCGGGAAACAGTGGCCATCTACTAATTGGGCAAAAAAGGAAGAGACCCTTTCAACAATCAATAATTTACTGAACGTGGTATCTTATGTGCCAAAGGAATAGTTATCAGGATGTGAGGGGCCTGGCTCTTGGCAGTTTGAAATGCTATATAGCGCAGACTCGAACCCTTCACAGAGGAGGTTCTAAATGGGGGATCTGGGAAATTCACATCTTATGTGGCACTAGCTCAGCTGAGAGTCACTCTTGGCTCTGGATGTCATTGAATTAGACCAGAGGACCTCTCCCCAGGACTCTTATTCGACCAAGGCATGCCAGACTCAACCTCCCTGATAAGGGTTGCAGGAAATGGCCTGCAGAAAGAAGCACAGGGCCTGGGTCATCGCCAGCCTCCCTGAGCCCCAGTGGACCAGACCCACACTCAGTGCCCAGCACACCTGCAGTGTCGGGTGTCAGGTTACCCAGTGCAGGCCAGGACCACAAAGACCCTGCACTGCCGACGGGAATTCCAGAGGTTCAAGTCCTATCAGCCAATAAGTCATGTCAAGCCATCCTAGGAGACGTCAGCGTCCACCCAGCTAGTTGCCAGGTCTTTCCGAGTTGTCATGGGCTTCCTACATACACTGGCCTCTGACTCCCCAGGGCCCAGAGGAGCTCTTCGGTCATTCTACTCCACACCTAGCAGGAAAACTAGTCCCCCTGTTTTTGTCCCCGACTGCTGCAGACTCCTCCTCAGAGAAATCACCCCTCAGCCAAAAGCTGGGCCCCTAGCCTCCAATGCTTCCTACAGGCCCCAACCCCTCACCCCTCACAGCTTGCCGATGCCCATGCTAGCACACCCTCACGCCATTTAGGAAAACACACCTCCAAGGATCATCCACAGAGACAGCCGTCCGGAGGGAAGTTTTCCACTGACTGCGCTCAGCCTTCAGGGCCATTTCTCCCAGGAAACTTAAACTATTGCACTCCGAAGTTAATCTCTATCGCACTCCTTCAGCACAAGAAGCCAAACTTCCCAGATGCTCACAAGCTGAGCTCCAGACGCCTTGACAACACGGACACGTCCGCTGGCTGCCAGCCCTCTTGCCTCCCGAAACCAACCTTTCCGGTCATTTGTCTTTTTAAGAGCAAAACCCATGAGCATGAAGTCACAACAAGCTGCCGCCACAAACAGCTGGGGACTCCTCATCCAAGGGACGTCTGGATGTCACCAACAAAGAAGGCATCTCCTCAGTCAGAAGGCACCAAACTCTGGAAGTCCTAAGGAATGTCACTATGCCGGGTGGATGGGAAGACAGTGCCTGGTCTGTCCCCCAAGGACTTCGGTTTTTCAGGAGGACCCTGACTGACACAAGATCCTCACTGCCCTGTGTCGGGCAAGTTCCAGAACAAGCGAGTGACACCATGAAGAGCTGCCAGAGTTGATGGGAAGGAGCCAATTGCGTGGGGTGGACAGGTGGGCAGGGATGGGGCAAACTTAGCCGGACCCTGAGCAGACAGGTAGATGGGGGAAGGCTGGGGACAGGAGAGAAGGGAAAACAACACGACAGGGAATAACCAGCAGAAGCTGGGAAGGAGAGGGCACAGCCAGAAGGCACAGAGGAACAGATGGGCACGTGGCAAGAGGGGCCTCGGCCGGGGTGGGGTGCAGAGAAAGACAGGCAGGAGGCTGTCAAGCGGCTCGAATCCTGAAACCCTTCTTCAAGCCTTGAGCCGCAGGGCCAAAGCTGCAGACCAGGGCAAGTATTTCGGAAAGACCTGTCTTTCGGCCACTGATCGTCTTTCCGGGAAGATGGACAGGAGACCCAGTTGAGGTGGATCTGGGGAAAGAAGGGAAAAAGAGAAAGAAAAAAAAAAAGCCAGGAGAGAAGCAGAATGCATGGGGCTGGTTGACAGGGAAAGCAAGGAAAATGGAAAGAAAGATTGTAACTGGAGATCCCTTTTTCAGAAGAACAGAGAGAACTTTTGTGAAGAGGAAGAAAAATGGCAAGTCTGCAGTTGAATTTCAGGCAACTGAAGGCATCAGGCAGTTGTGAGCGGCAGGAGGCTGGGAAGAGAGAAATCCCATCCAGTGACGACAGGACAGCCAACGTACTATTCAGCACATGGCAGAACTGGGCTCTCTGGGAACCAGGCCAAGGTAAAGTCTTGGGCATCAGTCACCCACAGGACGAAGACAGGATGCCTTTCTGAGGAGACAAAGGAACAGCGGAGCCTGGCTTTGGGGGTGTCTGACCCACCAGCAAAGGATAAGGCAAGGACAGTGTTAGAGGCACCAAGAAGGGGGAATTCTGTGTGGAGTGATTAGTTTGACCCCATCACAGACAAGACTGAGCTTTGAGAACACGCCGTTGGGCTTGGTGATCCAATGACCGGTAAGCTTTGGAAAAGCACAGCCGAAAGACGGAACCAAGTGAGTTTGCACAAGTCATGTAGAAACCGCAAGGCCAGGCAAGGGAAACAACACTTCCTGGAGAAGCTGAGCAGCGAGTAACCGATGGGACAGATGGGAGCAGGGAACTCTGGGTGTGCACGAAGGTAGGAGGAGAGGGGCCAGGATAGACAGGCCCAAATGGAAAGCGCCAGGGAAGAGGGGAGAGGAGGGAGAGTGGAGACGGGGACCGAGATAACCGTGGTCTCAGGGATGCCAGAGGAGCCCTGGAAGACTCCTCAGCTTGGAGAAGAGGGCTTTACGAGGAGGTGGTCATGCCTCATCTCCAGCCAGCAGGCTGCCTGCCAAGGATGCACCTTTCAACTCCGAGCCGTGGGCTGCTCCCAGCGGGGTGGAAGACGAGGGGACAGAGAGACTTCCTGCCTCCACATTACAGAACCCGTCATTTCCCCTCACCGCCCACATCCTTCCCATTTTCCTGAGATCAACTCAGAAACAGCATTCTTCAGGCTATTGCAGATTACAGAGAACCTAGTGTGACTCGAACAGATTTAAACAAGCCTCCCAACAACAGTGTGATTCAAGATGCTACCTCACTTTCCCAGGGTACACACTGAATTTTTAAAATTTAAATAACTTGATATTCCATGGAAGGAGAATATTTGCTAGTCACATCTGGCTTCTTCTTTCAGATAAGGATCATTAAATACACTGAGGTAAAATGGTCAGTGTGGTTAGTTTCTAAATGTGTGTCCATTTTGTCCACCCGACTCAACAAAGGCCAAATGGAATTGGTGGGATAACCATTTCATAAAACCCTTTGAAAAAACTCCTGAGCAAAGCCAGACCGCCCTACTTGTCTTCTACACGAAGCATGAACTCGCCCTATTTCAAAGGTTCCTCCTGAGTGGGACTGTAGGAAAGATCGCATTTTTTCAAATCATATTTGCAAAAAATCTGTGATGGAACAATGAACTGACTTCCAGCGTTCAGTTTTATTCTCAGCACAACCAAATGGAGGTGTCTCAAGTCATGTAAAATAGTCATATAAAAGACCAGAAAGTCATGAAGAATTTATGCCCGGCAGGCTAGACCTTCTTCAACCTGCCGTTTTGGTTTGCTGCTGAAGCCTGTGAAGAGAATTAAGTGTTCGAGGTAGCCCCTTGACCATCAGCATTTTGCCATGCTCTATGTCTTTTCCCAAAACTCTACCTGCAGTTTCTCTGAGGTCTGCAAAGACTAACAGTGGAGGGGGCAATGCCGCAGTCAGGGGGTCACAGTCAGGGGCTAACTTTATACAGAGCCTGGTCCCTGGGAGCATGGTCTGCAGCCCAGTCTGCCCAGGGCTTGGGTCTCCCTTTGGTCACTGCCATGTTTCCATGCGCTCCTCCACTCGCTCAGGGAGGAAAGGATGGACACCCCGGCAAAATCAAGGGAACGCAGGAGAACAATGTCGCCAAAGTGCAGGTGCAAACCCCAAAGCTATCCCCCCGCCTCTGCCAGCCCAGACTTGCCACCCAACCCTAGAGGAGGGTGTCTCCTAGGTCACAGTGCTTTTCTCTTCAGTTATCTTGATTTGGAACAAAATCAGCAGGGAGGACAAGGTTCTCAAGGACAAAAATCAAAGCTGAAAGGAGAGCAGCACAATCCAACGGCAACGTCTTCATTTTCCAGAGGAACATACCATGCTGTTAGGACTTTGGGGAAAAAAAGATATTTTAGGAGCTGCAGTTCAGGAAAAAACAATTGAGAATTAAAATAAAGGGACCCACCCTAACATAAAAAAGGGATTTATTAAAATAAAAGCATTCAAAATGATTACTATAGCAAGTTCAAAATAAAACACGCAGTAGGAAAATATGCTCTTGATGGAGAGACATGGGAATCCTGGCTTCTGCTTCTACTGCTTGGTATTGTTTTGAATTATTTACATGTGTGTTAAAAATAAAAATGAAGCCAGGCTCGGTGGCTCAGCCTGTAATCCCAGCGCTTTGGGAGGCTGAGGTGAATGGATTGCCTGAGCCCGTGGGTTCAAGACCCGCTTGGGCAACTTGGCGAGACCTTGTCTCTACAACAAGCCAAAAAATAAGCTGGGCATGGTGGTGGCATGCGCCTGTAGTTCCAGCTACTTAGAAGGCTGAGGCGGAAGGATCGCCGGAGCCCAGCAGGTCCAGTCTGGGTGACAGAGTGAGACTCCAACTCAAAAAAAAAAAAAAAAAAAAAAGAAGGGGAAATCCTTAGAGTCAATTATCTAGGAAGGAGGCAGGCCAAGGCTAAACTGCTAAACTAACCTATTAGACTAGTTCAGAAAGATATTCTCAGCCCAGGCTTGCTCTATAGCTGTTGTGAGAGACACACGTGAATTGGGTACCCCATAGGAAGTATGGGAACATGCATAGTTAGGCCACCTGCAGCACTTTGTCAGTGTCCTTTCTGTTGCCATACAGAGGAGGGAGGGAAGGCTGCGTACTGGGAGCAATGCAGTGGGAATCAGTCTTCCTGCTTAGACAGGTTACCGTGAGAGAGACCCGTGCCGAGCTCTACAGCTCTCTGGTGGAAGGAAACCTGTCTCTTAGCAGGATGGGTGGCTGTACACAGGAGCCCACAATGCTTACACAGGGTTGATCTGGGCTGGTTTTTTTTTTTTTGAATTGGATTCTCATTCTGTTGGCCAGGCTGGAGAGCAGTGGCTTGCTCACGGCCACCTCAGCCTAGGCCTGCTGGGCTTAGGCGATCGTTCCACCTCAGCCTTCCAAGTAGCTGGAACCACAGGCACATGCCACCATGCCTGGCTAATTTTTTGATTTACTGCAGAGACAGGTCTCGCCACATTACTCAGATAGTCCTCTCGCCTCCGCTTCCCAAAGTGCTGGGATCACCGGCTTGAATCTCCACACCTAGCTTGGGCTGGCTTTGTCCAGGGAGTGTAGTCTAGCACTCTACCACCCAAAATGTGGTTCCAGCAGCATTTGGCTTCACCTGGGAACTTCCTCAAAAGGTAGCAACATAGGCTCTACCCCATACCTAGTAAATCAGACACTGCTTTTTATCCAAATTTCCAATGTGATTCAAATGCGTATTAAAGTTTGTAATGCACTGGTGGAGCACAAAAAGCTCAGGAATGGGAGTCTAGGGAGTTGCTGTGGAGGCCTGACCTTGCCACCAATGTGTAGTGGAAGCTTAGGGTAAAAAAAAAAATCAGCCGGGCTTGGTGGCTCAGCCTGTAATCCCATGCTTTGGGAGGCTGAGGTGAGTGGATTGCCTGAGCCCGCAGGTTCGAGACCCGCTTGGGCAACTTGGCGAGACCTCATCTCTACAATAAATCAAAAAATTAGCCGGGCGTGGTAGCGCGTGCCTGTAGTTCCGGCTACTTGGAAGGCTGAGGCGGAAAGATCACCAGAGCCCAGCAGATCAAGGCTGCGGTGGCCAGGAGTGGCCACTGCACTCCAGTCTGGGTGACAGAGTGAGACTCCAATAAAAAAAAAAAATCAGTGTTTCTGAATGGACCTGTTTCTTCATCTTCAAGGGAGGCAATTGCCAGGTAACTGAGGTCTCTTCTAGCTCTAACCCTGCAGCTGCGTACATATGGAGGTGAGCATGTGGTCTCAAAAGGGTGGGAGCAAAGGCAACAGCACCCTCTGAAGTGGCCACTGCTGCCACGCTAAATGCAAGCCCACTCCTGGGTCCACCTGAGGCTGTCTATCTGTCCCGTGGACCTGGTTCCTCCTTCCTTACCTTCTGGTCCAAACGCTGGTAATCACTGGCCTTTGGCCGCCGAGTGACTTTGGATCTTTTTCCTTCCAGGGCAAAAGCTATAATCTGAAACAAGGGAAAAGAAAATGATTAACAGATGGGTCTCTCATGACACAGTCCAGGCTCTGAAACCAGAGGCGGGCATCTGGTGACACATGTGTTAATGACTGACTGTAGAAAGAACAAGTCACCCACAAGGAGGCCCACTGCAACAACGATTTTTAGGACAGGGCCCAATTACTTGAGAATCCTTTAAATTGCTTCATAGGTAACAACAGATAGGGGAAGGCTGGGTGGGTGTCGGCTAGTGGGAGTGAGTGAAATTTATTCAAAGGTACTCAGTGAAAGATCTGCCAACTTCTCCCCAGAAGCGCTCTAGGACATTCTTTAAAAAATAAAATAAAATAAAATAAAACAGTACTTCCTATCTACCAATGTACCCCTTCACCCAACTTTGCTCCACTAATAAGTGCAGTCTTTACCACTCTCATTCCATGCCTCGGGTCACTCTCCATAACAAACACTTGGATGTAGAATAAGAAATTCACATTTTTACTAGTCTCCCCCTAGTCTTTTTTTTTTTTTTTTATTTGGAGTCTCAATCTGTCACCCAGACAGGAAATCAGTGGCCGCACGAGGCCACTGCAGCCTTGACCTGCTGGGCTCCAGCGATCCTTCCGCCTCAGCCTTCTAAGTAGCTGGAACTACAGGCATGTGCTACCACGCCTGGCTAATTTTTGATTTTTATTGTAGAGGTGAGGTCTTGCCAAGTTGCCTAGGCGGGTCTTGAACCCGTGGGCTCAGGCAATCCACTCACCTCGGCCTCCCAAAGTGCTGGGATTACAGGCTGAGCCACCGAGCCTGGCCTTCCCCTAGTCTTTATAGCCACAGGCTTTGGGGCCATCATGAACTGGACTCCCCGATTACAAACAGGTACAGAAAGTTTCTTCTAAATTCTTGCGGCTCGACAGCAAATGCAATTATGTTGTCATTAGCGTGGCTGCTAAAGACACAGATGTAGTTACTTCAGACCAAACCTTGCGGAAAAAGTAAAATGTGCACCTATCTGTGCAACTTCTAGGCTTTCTTCTAAATGCTACCAACCGCAGAAGAGTCCCTGGGCTCTTTGCTGTGGGCATCAAAGACTAAGTGATTGAAACCATTCCGTGGCACTGCAGATGGAAGACAGAATGTTGGGAAAGGAAGCCAGAAATGATGCACTATCTTAAGAACAGAAACAAATTGTAAGACAAAGGCTCTAAGTACTCATGCCCCCTGAGGCTAGGAGGGCTCTAAGTTCCAGGTATGGGAGAAGATCCCACCGGCAGATCAGATTATAGTACTATCCTAATTTGGCACCTCATGCAGGAGCAGAAGGCACTCAGGAAACAAGCAACAGAATGAAAACAGTTTATAAAACAAGATTAAACACTCCCAGCATGGTGTGAGGAAAAGCTTGTCTTAAAATTCTCAGGGCTCACAGGCAACTGGGTGATGGATATGTGCCGACACCCTAAGCTTCCAGGGTGAGGGAAACCCTCTTCTCCTCCGCAAGGCAACCCCTGACTTACCTTTCTCTTGTTGTGATAAGCAATGTAGAGGACAGCGACAAGAATGGCTGCGGTCACCAGATACGCAAAGAAGTGGCTACTCTCTGCCCTAGCACTTCCAGAACTGCCCTTATAAAGGTCATCCTTCTCGCCACTCATGGAATCCAAAAGTGTCTCTCCATGGGTCTCACTGGAGGTGCGACCAGGCATCTTTCCATCCTCTTCTTTGGGCGGTGAGCCCTCTTCCGGCCCAGTCTCACCTTCCTCAGTTTCCCCGAGCTCCCCATCTCCAGCAGGCTCTGAAGGCTGATCTCCCTCCGGCTGTGAAGTTAGCGCAGAGCCCATGGATCCCTTCCCGGATTCAGTTCTGGAAGTAGGTGGAGGGACCTTTCCTTTGTTAGCTGGCTGGTTCACGTCAGGTTGGGGGTGTTCCTTGTTATCAGAGGAGGGGCTGGAGATGGGCTTGTTAGAAAGGTCTCCTGGGGGCTGCGGCTCTGCACCCGACTTGTCAGTACCATCGTTTTGGGTCTGATGCTTCGAACTCAACTTTCTGGGGCCCTCTTCTTTTTCGTTCTGCTTCTCCGCACCTGACTTTCCAGGGTCCTCTTTTTGGGGGGCCTGCTGCTTTGCATCCGACTCGCCATGGCCGTCGTTTTGGGTCTGCTGCATTGCCTCCGTCTCGCCAGGGCCATCGTTTGGGGTCTGCTGCTCTGCATCCGACCTGCTAGGGCCGTTGTTTTGGGTCTGCTGCTCTACATCCGACTTGCCAGGGCCATCGTTTTGGGTCTGCAGCTTTGCATCCGACTCGCCAAGGCCGTCGTTTTGGGGCGGCTGCGCCGTAACCGACAAGCCAGGGCCTCCTTCCAAAGACAAGTTCAGAGGAGGTGCGCCTTCTGGCTTGGAAGGACTTTCCTTAACGGAAGGGCTCGAGGGTGGCACGCTGGCGCCGCTTCCCGTCGGCTTGTTGTCCCTCCCGAGGCCGGACGGCTCCTCGGGCACCGGCACGGCTCCTGAAACGGAAGAGCAAGTCGGGTCTGGAGAAGGGCGGGTCGGGAGACGAACTCCTCCGGGAGGAGACGGGCGCGACGGGCGAGCCGGGCCGGCGGAGTGGGCCGGAGGGGGGCCGCGGGCGAGCGGAGAGGCGGGGCGGGAACGGAAGGCGCGAGCCCCGCGGCGGCCAGCCCCGGTGAGAGTGGAGGAGCAGGGACAAGAGGGGCGCGGGGGTGCTGGGGGGTCTTACCCGCCGCCGCCACGCTCAGCAGGACGAACGCAACAAGGAACTGCATCCTGCACGGACCGAGCTTCCGCCTCTGCCGCTCTCGCGAGAACTGCGCGCGGGGCGCCGGGTTCACGGCCCCGCCCCTTCCTGTGCCCGCCTCTGCGCCGTGTGCGCCTGCGCGCGATGGGGCCGGGGCCGGGCGTGTCTGGGGCGTGGCCGGGACGGGGACCACTGGAAGCCAACCCCCCGGGTACCCAGCGCTCGCTTTTCGGCTGCGGCGCTCAAGTGTTCCCGCCTCCGCCTGGTTTCTCCTTGGGAGGCCGAGGCGGAAGGGTCGCTGGAGGCCAGGAGTTCAAGACCAGCCTGGGCCTCGTAGCAAGACCCATTGCTGCAAGAATAAAAAATTAGGCTGACGTGAGTGGATTGCCTGAGCCCGCGGGTTCGAGACCCGCCTGGGCAAGCGCGACCTCATCTCTACAATAAATCAAAAAACCAGCCGGGTGTGGTAGCGCGCGCCTGTAGTTCCAGCTACTCGGAAGGCTGAGGCGGAAGGATCGCCGGAGCCCAGCAGGTCGAGGCTGCGGTGGCCGGGAGCGGCCACTGCACTCCAGTCTGGGCGACAGAGTGAGACTCCACCTCAAAAAAAAAAAAAAAATTCCAGAACCCCATCTCTCATTCACATAGACTATTCTAGTAGAAGTCTGTCCTCATTCATTATGTCCTTATCCCTTAACTCCCATGTGGTTTTGACTTTAAATTAATTCTTTAGTTTTTAAATGAGACTAGGATACTAGGGAAAAGCATGGATTTGTACATTTCACCTCTGGCTTGCCTCAACCCAGTTTCAGCCTTGTTATAAACAAGTATCACCTGCCCTGCAGAGCTAAAGAGAGTTGCTGTGATGTTAGATGACAAGAGAATGGAAAGAAAAGTAAACAAATAAGGCAGGCATCAGAAGAGAATGGGATGTTAGGGGAAAGCCACTGATAGATTGGGTACACTCTATCTACAGTCCTTCTTGACACTCAAGTTGAAAGAGATAGGAGTTTGCCAGAATCCGAAAGGCATATTATTACCCACTAATCCTGGATATCTCAAAATATTCAAGGGACTTCCAGTAAGTCTTTCCTAAGCAGTGAGATATAATAGGGTTTGCTGACAATCTTGTAATATGACTCTCATAAAAAGTATACAATTAATATAATTTTGTACACTACTATGCCTATAACATATGCTTATTTGTATATGTCTATCAACCACAACGTTATTTGGGACCGTGTCCTTAGCATATCCAGTAAATAATAAATATAATTTGTCCAATCAGAAAATAATTAAAACCACTGAGCAGTGTTCAGCACTGCTGAATTTAAATGATTCATTAAGTCACTCATTATAAAATATATTAGGTATCTTGTTAGTTTTGGTTCCTAGAAGCTTAGTCAGTCATTAAAAGGTTTCAATTGCTTGAATAAGTAATTTGGATGGTGTTAATATCATATTAGAATTTTATCTAGATTCCCCACTTCATGTCCAAATCTGGTAGACCAGTGTGTCTTCAGATAGCTGTCTAAACAGTGAGTAAGTTTAAGAGATGAGTGAGTAATGACTAGCAATTAACTTGACTATTTATATCAGAAAGAAAACCAATCAACAAATCACACTAAAGAATGTGAAAAGGTGAGAATGGGACCTGCTTTCCGAGTTAGAGTGCTGAAGTCTTCTGAGAGGTGTTTGCTTGTTTTATTTTGTTTTGTTTTGTTTTCTCTGTGGGACCTACAATGTATAGAATGCAGCCCTGTTGCCTCTTTACACTGCTGGTAAACTTGGTTGAGCAAACACTCATCTGTCTGCCTTCTGACAAACCTCTTAGCCTGTGTCTGGGCTAGGAATGCACAAGTTTAGGAGTCTGTAGTCTTGCCTCAGGAGTATACTCTGAAGAGGAAGGTCAATGCCAGAAGGATAAATGAAATACCCACATACCTGGACCAGTGAAGAGGCAATCACTTTTGAAGGCTCATTGTTGTGAAAGGAAGTAGGTGCTGTAATTAATGGTGTTTCTTTAACAGGGAGACCTAGGTTGGTGGATGCCTAGATATAGATCAGGAGGGTGCAAGTTTGTGCAAATGTAAGACTAAGACAAAGAGTACATCATTGGTTTTCCAATATCTTTTTTCCAAAGTATTGAAAAAAGTCACTTATTCAAACAAAATCAGTCATTTCAGAGTCATATAGCTGGACAACAGCATATTTAACAGCTTAATTGAATTATAATTAGTTTACTGAATTTATAGTGCATATATTTAGAGAGTATAATTGGTAAGTTTTGATGTTTATAGCTGTGAGATTATCTATACAATCAAGATAGTGAACATACCCATTATCTCCCAAATTTTTTTAGTGCCCTTTTGTAATCTTTTGCCCTCTGCTGCTTTTGGTCCCTCCCAATTTCCAGGCAGCCACTTATCTGCTTCGAAACTATGGATTCATCTTCATTTATTATATTTTGTATCAATGGAACCTTACAGTATATACTCTTTTTGTCTGGCTTCTGTCATTCAACATAACTATTTTGAGACTCGTCCGTGTTGCAATATGTCTCAATTGTTCATTCTTTTTTAATGCTAAGGAACATTTCATTGTATGGATATACCACAGTTTGTTTTCCCACTCACCTATTGTTGGTCATATGATTTGTATTGGTTAGCTATTGTTGTGTAACAAATTATTCCAAAACTTAAATCTTTAAACAGCAAAAATATACTATCTTATAGTTTCTGCGGGTCAGGAATCTGATTGTAGCCTCTGACTTGGAGTCTCTCAATAGGTTACAACTCAGGTGTTGGTCAGGGTCCGGGTTAGTTCACTCACATGGCAGCCATTATGGCATTCCTCAGGTTTGCTAACCAAAGAGGCAAAGCTAGGCTGTGGTAGCAGGTAAATTCTGAAATAATTTATTTTGGGCTCCTTCCACTGTCAGATGCAGGTTGCATGGCTCTTATGCATCTGTCGCTACAGCATCTGGAAAATATGGCCTCCATGCTTACCACAGAAGAGGAGAGGATGTTGGATGGTCATGCAAGATGGTTTCTCAGGGCCAAGCCTAGAAATGCCTCCTCTCCCTGTATCCCATTGCCACACCCCAGTCCTCTCACACCACATGCTCCTAAATCTCATGGCCACACACCGGTCCTTTCATATCGCGTTCACTTACATCCCATTCCAAAACCTAGTCTCCTCATACCACATCGACCTATGTTTAGAATCTAGTCTGATAGCTGTAACCTAATTGTGAGAGGAACCACGCAGATAAGTGCCGATGATCACTAAGTGACACATGCCTTGACTCCAGTATAAGCTACTACACCCCAGGAGGACCAAAGTTTTGCTTTTCTCAGTCAACTGCTAAATCCGCAGTTCATATCCTGTTCCAGGCACATAGTAAGTGCTCAGTAAATGTATGATGTTTCATATATATTACTTCATCTCCTCTGTGAGGCAATTCTTATTCTCATTTGCACATGGAAATATGAAGCCCTTAGAAGCTACCCAACTGTCATAAATTCACATAGCTGACTAGTGACTGAATGATACCCCAATTTTATACCTGCCTATTCAATAAACTTTATGTGATACCACTGTTTTTTAGGAGCTTTGGATCTCTTAAACAGCCCTGTATTGAGCGAATTCTAGCATGCTTTTCCTCTGAGGATATGATCACAAAGCTAATACTACATACTGAGACTCTCTGCTCATTTTCTGCCTCCTCCCCACCTCCAATCCTTCTTCATTTTTGGTGGCAAGTGGCAGAGGGAGCCTGGAATCCGTGCAATCTTCCATGGTCTTTTGCTCTCCTGGGTGGCTGAAGTGATCCCAGCTGAAATTCCAGCCTTGCTGCCTCTGTGCTAACCCAGTTAGGGCTGTGGGTGCCATTTTCTTGAGGGAGCACCCCCGGCCCCTGTGCAAACAGCCTCCTTAAAAGCTGAGACACTGGATTCACTTCAAAGTCACAATCTTTCTTCTCTCAGTGGATTAAACTGCCGCTTCATTCATTGGACTGTCACTGGTCTTCCTTCTGTTTGTTTCTGTACCAGTGCCCTTCCCATGAAGGGGTGAGTGTCAGCCTCCTTTGCTATTTCCTCATAAGGCGTCCAACATGGAGCCCCTCTTTGCAGTTTTCTTCTTCAAAGACTGATCCTCTTCTCTTCCCCGAAGTCACATCTGTCTCCATCCCACTGATGATATATGCATATGTGCATGCATGTACACACACACGCACACACATACACAGAGAAAGAGAGAGAGAGAGACACCGCACCTGTCATCTTTTCTTAAAGATAAGTCTTGTGTTTCACTATTCAAGCTCTCACTGCAGGAATACAGTTATGAGCCCCATAGCAATGTTTCAGTCAACAATGGACCACATATACAACAGTGGTTCCATACGATTAAAATGCCATATTTTTATGTACCTTTTCTATGTTTAGATATGTTTAGAAAAACAAATACCTACCTTTGTGTTACAATTGCCTGTGTATTCAGTACAGTGACTTTTGTGTAGGTTTGTGACCCAGGAGCAAAAGGCTACCTCATATAGTCTAGGTGTGCAGTAGGCTTTACCACTGAAGTTTGTGTAAGTACACTCTGTAACGTTCACACGATGACAAAATTGTCTATTGACTCATTTCTCATAACATATCCCTGTCATTAATTGATACATTTTTATGTTAGGTCATGCCTGCATCAAGGTGGACAGATTTCTGAAAATAGAAAACTTCATTGCCAATATCTATTTTCAGACTCTCTTTTCTCTTTCTCTCCTCTTTCCCCACTTCTCCAGACTTCCACCCCCATCACCTCTTTCTTCTGGCCCACTAAGTAATATTTTCTTGCCATAACTCCATTGATGATGATTATGGTTATTTAGTATTTCTAAAGCTTTCCATGTTATATTGCTTTGCAGTTATGCTCTTCGTTGTCAAAATCTGGGTCAGTGAATTTCCCACTTTATCAAGTAATGTGCAAAGAGGGATAGTGGCTTGATCCAGGGTCACTCACAGGGTCAGGCACATCTCTGAGATGCTTTTTGCTTACTGAGGGCTG
>CAUYQG010111491.1:0-2500 GCA_963574415.1 Tarsius wallacei | reverse complement strand
TGGCAGTGGACTCACTGGCTTTTGATTATTTTATGGTGACTCTTCTTGACTTCTTTATTCTATTCATCCATTTGTTCAGCAAACGTTATCTGAGTACCTACAAATTGCTAGGTATTTTTAACTCCACCTCAGCCCGTCTGAAACTCATTGCCTAGAACTCATTTACAACACATAAAGTCTTTTTTTTTTCTTATTGTTCCTGAAACCCCAGAAAAAAGTGACCTATGAGCATTTCTGCCTGAGAGATGTTTTTGGGTGATGTCTTTCTAAACTGCATAGTTTTATCTGCCCTCTAACTACCTCAAACTCCTCTTCTCTGCCCAATGTTTCTTTTCTCTTCATTGTTTATGCCTAAATAGTTTAAGAAAAAGCCTGCAAAAGAAAAAAGTGCATTGACATTTAATCAGGATTTTTTTCTTTTAATAGGGAAAGCACTCCTGAATTCTAGCTCTTTGACACAAAGGACAGAGGTGAAGATCAAATGGTGTGGTGCCCTTGAAGCATTATGTTCTCCATAAAGCACCATATAGACACAAGGGATTATCATTTGTTACAAATATTTTGAAGAAAATGAATGCCCAGGTTGGTGATGTTCTTTCCCCAAAGGCTAGCTTGCTATTGTGTTGCAGACACAATCTTCATTCGTTTCACTAAATCAGCACCTCATGCCGCGACTTTTCTTGCATCCCCCTAGGAATGCTATATTTTAAAACGACTATTATACCATGTCATGTAGCTGCAGACCCCTAGCTGCCTCCCTTTCTCTACCTGGAAGGTTAATCAAACGTAAGCATTTCCCCATTCTGTAGCAGGCATCCCGGGGCATACAATTTGGGATTAGTGACTGACCCTGCTGTTCATTCTGACAGCACACACTCCAGATTGCATTCTCCTTTTAATAAGCAGAGCTAGTAGGAGAAAAGGCAAGAGTCATTAACTAAAAGTTAGCTGAGGCTTGAAACACAGCACACTTTGCTTCTAAGAAGCTCTTCTGAAAAGAAACCTTTTGTCCCCGGGAACCATGCAACAGTGTCTCCAAGGATTTCATGATAATTTGTCTTGACCTTTAGAAAAATGAAATCTTATACAATGGTTAGGTCACATATATTTTCTTGGTCACTTACCTGTTATATTTCTGGCATTGTTGAATAGAACAAGCTTAGGAGAGTCACAATGGCTTATGCAATAAGCTGTTTTTATGAAGTATCATGACATACTCAAAATGTGGAGGATTAAACATAACAGCCTAGCAGGCGGTTGTCAGGGATTCGTATCTGAAACCCTCCTTGTTGGGCTACAGGTGCAACCGAGAACTATTCCTGTGAGGGCTTCTTTCTCTTCTTTTTATTCCATCTCCTGCTTTCTTGCCCCAGTGCTACAGGCAAACATTTTCCTTCCCTCCTGCAGGCTTAGTTCCTGGGTTGCTTGATCTTATTGTGGCAATGACACTATTTTGGGGCTTAAGGTTGACTGACTGGAGTTTCATTTTAAGCTTCTTGCTGTTCATATGGTCTCACTCTATGACTCTATTAAGGTATGTGTTCCTACTTTTTTTTTTTTTTTTTTGCATGTCGGTGGGTTTTTCTTTTAACAGAGTGATTACTTTTATTGCAATATATTGATGTGGGTAATTATTCTATGCACAATGTGAGCTCAATAAAATATTTCTAAAGAATTCAATTTAATTATGACCAATAGCTAAAGGTATAGACAAATTCTGGTCTCAGGATCAGGTAGCTGTGATAGGAAGGGCAGATCTTTCATACTTCCATATTTGGTTTTGAAGTGTATGCCCTTGGCAACTTCAGGGCATTCTCAAGAGTTGTGCAGTGTACTACCTGCACAGATGTACAGGTATCCTGGGGGAGTAAGCCTGTACCATTGTTTGATGAGAGAATAAGTGCAAAAGAGTAAGCCCTTTGACTACTTTTTCTGCATGTTTCATGGTCTTTCTGTCATATAATTTCATATAATATCTTTTCATCATGGTGTAAAGACCACCATGTCAACAAGTTATAATAGACACGTGATGGAAAAACTATTGTTTTGAAGTATATGCTTGGAGGTGGTACAGTAAGCAGAATCCCCAAATATATCCAAATTCTAATTCTCAGCACCCGTGAATATGTTATTTTACATGGACAATGTGATTAAGTTAATCACTTTGAGATGGGGAGATTTACCTGGATTATCTAGATAGGCCTAACTCAATCACATCAATTCTTTTTTTTTAAATTTTTAATTGTAAAGATGTGGGGTGCAATTCAGGATTAGGTATACAAATGTCCATTACGCAGGTACCCTTGTGGATGAGGTGTGCTTCTCCTCCCCTGGCAGTTTCCCACTACTGATGATCTCATTCTTATAGTATTACGATAATTGTTCAAGGTCCACTTATAAGTGAGAACATGTGATACTCAGTTCAGTTCTAGTAGTCTATACTATTATAGGTTGACTATACTTAACAATAATACATAGTTTCGAATGGTTAGAAGGAGGA
>CAUYQG010111486.1:0-25704 GCA_963574415.1 Tarsius wallacei | reverse complement strand
GTAGCCGGAACTACAGGCGCGCGCTACCGCACCTGGCTAATTTTTGATTTATTGTAGAGATGAGGTCTCGCCAAGTTGCCCAGGCGGGTCTCGAACCCGCGGGCTCAGGCAATCCACTCACCTCAGCCTCCCAAAGTGCTGGGATTACAGGCTGCGCCACCGAGCCCGGCTTCTTTTTTTTTTTTTTTTAAGAGTCAGGGTCTCACTGCAGCCTCAAAATCCTAGACTAAAGCAATCCTCCGCCTCAGCCTTCTGAGTAGCTAGGATTACAGGTGTGTACCACCATGCCTGGATACAGATATAGATATAGATGTATTTCTACCATATATACATATATACAGTAGAAATGAGGTCTTGCTGTGTTGTCCAGGCTAGTTTTGAACTCCTAACCTTAAGCGATCCTCCTTCCTTGGCCTCCCAAAGCTCTGGGATTACAGAGCCACTATCCCCAGTCAACCTCTCCTTCTCTGTCCTCTCTGCCTGGGCTATGTTTCTGTGGTTCATATCTGTCCCTCCTCTACCTGGTAGCCCCTTCTTCTCACCTAAAAGACCAGAAGTGCCTGTTATATTCCAATCAAAATTCCTAGAACCTCATTCTGATAGCACCTCTTGTCTCTCAGGGGTCCCTACTAGTGAACAAAGCCCCACCCTCCATCCTCACACCCTGAGACCACAGCCCCAGTCTCCTCTCCCACTGTGGCCCACTCTCTTCTGTCACCCAGACATATCCCTTCCCAGCCACACTGTGCTGCCTCCACACTCTTCCCCTTCCCTTCTCCCATTACACCATTTGACCCATCTCCAGGTACCAGGTGAGCCTGAGGGATGCTGGGACTCCACCATCAAAATCCCACCTGCTCCCAAAGTCCTCCCCACTCAAGGGCCCCCACCTAAAGTGCTCACCTCTAAACTCCTATAGAAATTTCAACCGATACAGTTCCTATATGGTGATTGGCACAGCACCTGTGGTCACAATGACAACAACAATGATTGTGAATATTTATCGAGTGCATATAATGTGCCAGGTTCTGGGATAAGCCCTTTATATGCACCATCTCACTGGACTGTCACAAAAAGCTCATGAAGTGAGTACGACTTTGTCCCCATTTTACCAAAAAGGAAATGCATAGATAGGCTACATAACCTGCCCAAGGACTATGACAACTCTGCTAGTCTCATCTGAAGTTCCCTAAAGCTTGTATTGAAGTTTAATTTCTCTAATTTTTGTGTCCTACTTTGCAGATTTTATTTTATTTTTTTTATTTTTTTATTTTTTGAATTGGAGTCTCACTCTGTCGCCCAGACTCAAGTGCAGTGGCTGCTCCCGGCCACCGCAGCCTCAACCTGCTGGGCTCCGGCGATCCTTCCGCCTCAGCCTTCCAAGTGGCAGGAATTACAGGCACGTGCTACCATGCCCAACTGAATTTTTAAATTTATTTATTGTAGAGATGAGGTCTTGCCAAGTTTCCCAGGCAGGTCTCGAACCTGCAGGCTCAGGCAATCCACTCACCTCAGCCTCCCAAAGTGCAGGATTACAGGCTGAGCCACCGAGCCCGGCTTACTTTGCAGATTTTAAATGACTTCAAGGCGAGATAAGGCGCTTGTGCCCCCATCCCTTCCTGAATTTAGCAGTGTGCCTTGCCCAAAGTAGCACCCAATACAAAGTTATTGGCTTGGCCTTATCTGAGCAGCACCTGCACTGAGTGGTTCTACTAAAACTCTCAACATGGTGAGGGGGACAAGACCTCAGGGTTGGGCCTCACTGCTATCAGTGTGGTTTTCTGGTTCATAGTTTGAAACACGGTGTTCTTGAATCTATGTAACGATGTACCCATTAAAACTCCTTGTGAGTGGATCAAGTTTTAATGATGGAACAGGGTAGGGGGCACTTCTCTAAGCTCAGGTCTGATGTGGACAAAAGGCAGCACCAGCAGGTAGCTGGGCCAAGTCTGGCATGACAAATGCTAAAAACCACCAACGTCGCTAATGGCCACAGTTTTATCTTAGTATTGCCACCAGGGGGCACGTTGACTTAAGCAGAGCTCTTGACCCTGGCAGTAAGAGCCAAATTTTTCTCCTTCCACCTGGGTCCCTCTCAGATTTGACGCCAGTCTTTCTGGCACAGATAGAAAGCAGCAAATTCCTAGGTGTTGACAAAGCCTGATCAGAACCAAATCGGAACCCATCAGTCTGACATCTCCGGGAGGAACCAGGTAGGAACCCAGCGGGGTCAGTCCCAACCCCAGGGAGTTAAGACACCACAACAGGTGCCTGTAACCTGCCCAAGGACAGTGACAACCCTACTAGTCTCATTGTGAGCTTTCTAAACGTTGTACCAGGATTTAGCTTCCCTAATTTTTATGTCTTGCTTCCCAGATTTTAAATGGTCTCTGATCCAGATGGCAAACAGCAAACCTGGAAGAAAGCGACCTTCCTTTCTGCATTTGGCCTATGTGTTAGAGTCACTGGGTGCCCACATGAGTCTAAAAGACCCACTCCCATGGAAGGCAGGGTCAGTGACTGGAAGTGACTGGAGCTGGCAGTCTGAGCTGAGGAGGGAATAGGCACCCACTCAGCACAGAACACTGGAGCCCTGCTCTGGAGAGCTGTGTCCCAGGACAGGGTTAGGGAACAAGAGGGAGAAGGGCCAGCAAGGTCAGCATGTGGTAGAGGGTCAGCATGTGGGATCTGGGATAGAAGAGGCCCATCTGTGCCTGGTGCTGGCTGTATGGACTCGGGCTGATAGTTAAACCTCTGGGTCTGCCTCTTCCTCCACAAAATGGTCCAGAGCACACGCCCTGCCAGCCTTACAGGACATTTCAGGGGATCAGTAAGGACACTGGGTGTGAATGGGCTCTGCAAGCTGGCAAAGCTCTTGGCAGGCATGAGGTTCAGTCTCATCTTCATTATTGCAGCATGAGGAACACATCTGCTGACTGCTGAGCTGTATCCGGCCATTAGCCGAGGTTATGACTAATTGTTTTTTAATGAAAAAAACAAGGTTTGCTTAATGTTTTATGAGTCATGCAAGTGAGCATCTCTACATCAAGAATATCTCACTTTCAAAAACTTGGCCTGTCCATCTAAGCGCAGCTGAGAGCGAGGGCCTGCCTGTGCCTTCTGAAACTCACAGCAGAGCAGTGGGGTAGATAAGGGGTCTCTGCCCTCAAGGAGCCCACGGTGGAGGAGAGAGGAAGACCTATACAGGCTTTCTCTGACACTAGGCAGGGTGGGGCACCCTGTGACAGGTACAGGCTAGGGCTCTGGGGCCAACGGGTGGTACCAACAGCCAACGTTGAGCTGGTCCTGGATTCCAGCTGCAATTATAATCCAACGGCAGATCCCCCACCAGGGAGACTGGCAGGCAGCTGGCATTTGGGTTGGGCCTTGGACGAGGTATAGATGTCTGCCCTGTAGGGAGAACTTTCCATATATAGGCATCAGCTAAGCTAAGGTGCAGGAGGACAGGAAGAAAACACTAACAGGGACCCTGCTCTCAAAGAGCTTTTGGTCCACTTGAAAAGAAAACAGAGATCATGTGGACAGAGTCAAGAGCCAAAGGCAGTGTGTGTGGCAGGGAAAAGAGAGGAGGCTGGCAGGCGGAGTCAGGCCCACCATCTCTCCAGGCCTCCTTTATAGCCTCCTCTTTGCCTCCTATAATACCCCTCCTGCAGTCCAGTGTCCACACTGTCAGTTATACTCATAAGGCCCATGAAGCCCAGCCCTCCAAACTCCACTGCCCCCAAGAAACTCTCAGCCAGGCATCCAAGACCCTTCACAATCTGGCCAACACTCCCAACCTCAACTCCTACGATATTTTTTTCATTTCCCTGTGACCATGTTACACCAGACACCTGGACATGCCAATCACTCTGATGTAAATATATTTACCTAGCCTTAACCCTCTACCTAGATGCTAAAGAGAGTGGGCTCTAGAGTTTGAATCCTAGCACTGTGCTCTCAGGTAAGTTGCTTTGCTATTTTGTGTATTGGTTTCTCCATCTGTGAAATGGGAATAACAGTACCACCTTCTAGAATTATTATAGAGATCAAATGAGTTCAAACAAGTAGTTTCAATCAGTTCCCAGTAATACTAAAAAAAAATGGTAACTGTTGTTAGAATCCATGCATGGAAACTCTCCGAGGCCCAGTTCAATGTTGCTTGTGTAAAGAATGAACTGCTCCTCCTTCTAGGCATGCAGGTACCATCATAGAGTTTTTTTCATTGCCTAGTGATAGAAATCCCACAACAGGTGGCTGTACCTGAAAGAACACTCAGATCCTACTAGGTGCTCAGTAAATAAAACTATCTGGTCTGTGCTGGGTGCAACTGAGACACCCAGTCTCACATACAGTCCACTGTGGCTGCAGTGGCCAGGATGAACTAAACTATGGTTCAAATATGGTGGGAACAAATGACCCCCAAATCTCAGTGGATTCAAACACAAGGGTTTATTTCTTGGTCCCACAGTGCATCCCCTCACAGTAAAGGCTCTACCCCATGCTGTCCTCACTCAGGGACCCAGGCTCACAGAGTCCCACTCTCTAGAGCACCACTGGTCACTTGTATGTAGCAAAGGGAAGAAGTAGCAAATAGCTCACTGGCCCCTGAAGACTTCTGCCTAGAAGTAACACATATCCACTGTGCACATTTCACTGGGCAAAACAGATCAAGTGAGAAAGTGAAGCCCTACTTTGTGCTGATAGCAGCAGGACATTGGTGCCCAGCCCAGGAGCCCAGTTCATCTACTGAGGAGCATGCTGGCATCGACACTCATAGGCATCTCCCGGGAAGAAAGGTAGAAGCAATGCGTGCCATGACTTCAGGCAGCTGCGCTCAGCCCCCAGCCCCAGAGGCCCCAGGTCACATGCAATGGAGGCAGCAGCAGGACTGTTCATTGACAAACTTGAACTGGCCGAGGCTCAGTCCTCAGAGGTGAAGTGGACACGTAGTCTAGAAAGGGCAATGCTGGGCACAGGCTGGACTGCCTGAGCTCGTAGGATGCCCATCCAGCTCCTACTCTCATATTTATAGACTCCATTCACAGCACCCTGAGCATGCAAGACAGGCTGCCTCCCTGAGCTCAAGGGGCCTGGCTGCTTCCAACAGATGGGGCTATCTGCTGTCCCTCAGCCCATCCTTCTCACTCATAGCCTTCCTCAGGAGCCCCAACTTGATGACATCTTAACTCATTCTGGCTGAGAGAAAAATTATGGTAGCTCCCCCTTATCTGTGGGGAAAATGTTCCAAGATCCCCAGTGGATACCTGAAACCAAGGATAGTACCGGACCCTAAATATAGTATGTTTTTCTATACATACATATCTATAGTAAAATTTAATTTATAAATCAGGCACAGTAAGAGATTAACAACAATAATTAATAATAAAGTAGACCAATTATAACAATATACTGTAATAAAAGTTATCACACACTGTGGCCATAACTTTTGTAGTTTGAGGTGTGGCAGCAAAATTAGCCTGAATTTCTTCTTCCTTCTTTACAATTTCACAGATAGAAGAGTCATTCTTACCATCGATCTTAGCAACCTCAGCAGATTTTTTTTTCTTTGCACCTTTTCACTTAAAGAAGTGTTTTACAGTTTCTCTTTGACATATCTGAATGGCCAGCCTCGCCACTCTAGAGCTTTGGGGCCATTATGAAGTTAAAATAAGGGTTACCTAAACAAAAGCACTGTGAACAGTCAGCCTGATAACTAAGTGACTAGTGGGCGGGAAGTGTCTACACCTTGGAAGTGCTGGACAAAGGGATGGTCCATGTCCTAGGTGGGATAGCGAGAGATTTCTTCATACTACTCAGAACAGCGTGCAATTGAAAACTTAGGAATGTTTGTTTCTGAAACTTTCCATTTAATATTTTCAGACCATGGTTGATGAAACTGCAGATAAGCTGCGACTGCTATATACAACTTTCCTGAGTGATCTGTAACCATTCATCCTGGTCAAACACTGGGGCAAGGCTTTTCTTGGGACAACCTGCAAAAGCTCTCCCTGAGCTACGTGCAATCTCCTGACCCAAGCTCCATGACTGTGCCATTCCTGGTCTTCCCAAAGCAGAGAGGTGTGTGTTCTATTAAAAGTACAAAGTTTGGAAGAATGGACTTTAGTACCTGAAACTCAGTCAGCACAGTGAGGCGGCTGCCTTGATCTAAGTCTCCAGCAGGCACATAATTTGTAAGGAGACATGACTGTTTCCCAAACTCACGGGTGTCTGGGTGCCTCAGAGCCAGGCCTGCCTAAGCCCAGGGTCCTTTGGGAGTCTGGGAGTAGATACAGTGATGGTGGCCCTCTCCTGGAAGCCATCCCATAGCCATGCCTAGCAACCACAGGAAGGCTTAAGATGCTCTGGAATCCCTCCAGGGATACCGACTCAAGCAGATGTTTCTGCTGAGTCAGGAACACATGATGGGCCAACAAGGCCCCCAACACGAGAAAGAAGAGCTGGGGCCTGAGAGATAAGGGCTTCTGATTAAACTGCATACTCCCTTGGGCAGGAGTCTGCCTGGCTGCATTCCTGCCCAGGAAGTCTCCTGGGGATGTGCAGGTCAAAAACATACTGCTGCAGTCACACTCCTGGAAAAGGGTGCTGCTGGTGCCTTGTCAGATTCATGGGCACAATGTCCATAATCTAAGAGCTTGGTGCTGGCCATACAGCACGCATCCCCCTTGCTGGTCATGCCACCAGCCTTTCCTTCCCTGTGACATGCCTTCAAGCCAGTTATGTTGTGAGGACCTGGGGCAGCCTCAGTGCAGCAGGTTTCCTGGAGGTAAGTACACCCAGCAAGAAGGCCAGAACAGACTTCTGCATCTTCATCTGAGTCAGTCTGTTTCACTGTGCTTGACCACCGCTGCCCCAGCTAACCAGCTGTGGCCAGGAGAGGATGACACTGGTACATGATACAATCCAGCAGGGAAGGACTTTTCCAGCAGTGCATGTGATGTGATTCATGTCACACAAGGCGGGTCTTCTTTTCTACTCACCAGACTTTTTGATGTCTGAAGTCTACATTGATTTTCTGTCTACAGGCAAACCCAGATGAGTCTGCTGAACAGGAGGCTGGGATACATTCTTAGCCTATCTCTCTCTCTCTCACTGTGTGTGTGTGTGTGTGTGTGTGTGTGTGTGTGTGTGTGTGTGTGTGTCTTTTTTCCACATTTACATTTGCAAACACCTTCCAGGTAGGTCTCTTCTGGAAGACACTAACTTGGGATCTGGCTGGTGATTCATGGCTGATTACAGTATGTCCTGAAGGTAAGTTTTGACCAAGACAGTGCCTCATGACGAGCATTGCTTGAAAGTTGTCCACAGAACTGTCCAAGAAAAGATGACCCAGAGGCTGTCAGAGATGTTAATTAGGTAAAATTTGCAGCAGTCTGCAGAGTTTGCTCACTAGACTCCTTCCGGTTGAGGCTTCTCTGGAGAATGATCAGCCCTGCCCCGACAGCAGCATCCACATCCTGTCCAAAGGACATGGGCAAAGGAAAAGCCCTCTGCACCTCCTGCCTTAGCACCTCGTTCCTGGACAGCGCACTCCCGCTGCCCATCACCCGCGCCACTCCCCACTCTATGAGCTGCTGAAAAGGAAGCATGGAGTGCAGATTCTGAACAATGCCTCGGCACAGGGCCCTGGTCACATGTCCCAGGGAAAGGTCGGAGGAGGAGATTCTGGTTACTGAGGCTAGCTGGTCCGGCAGGTGCCTCTCCCCCAGCACTGTTGGGGTGATGGTCAGGCAGGTATCTTTCTGCGGCACAGCTGCCTGGATCATGCGTGAGTACACAGTGGACTCTTCAACCTCCAGGCCTGCCAGAAATAGAGAAGACCTGAGTGAGCTCAGGTAGCCCCCCCAACCAGTGCAGACTGAAACGTAGAAAATTCCCATGGGGTTGCTTCTCCTCACACTGTGGCTGGCAACTTCTGGGCTCAGGGACTCATATGGTCAGGCTAGCTATACTTGCCCATATCCCAACCAGCTGTCTCATTGCAGGCCCCAGCCAGACACAGGGAGCTGTCTACTAAGTGTTGCTGTGAGCCTTAACCCTAACCTAAGCTTCCTAGTCAAAGAGACCAAATGACTACACTGATTAACAACTGTCATCACGGTTGCTATTAGAGACATTGGCAGTGTCACAGAAATCCCAGGACTCCCCTAGCAATCCCACTGTCCCTGGACAGTCTGAAAGGATGGACATCAGTCCATAACACTTGTCTGTACACCCAGTATAAGGTTCCCATGTGTTCATCGCTGTCTGTGCCTGACCCTATTACCGGGTTGGACATTCCCTGCAATTTCCTGATTTGGAGCTCCTACCATTGCATCTGATGGCCATGATTTCCCTCAACCTGGATAGATGAACACAACTTCCACTTCCACCTTAGATGCCTGCAAAGGGAACCTCTCCTGGAAGAAGGAGGTTATATATTTCACTGTACAGATGGTCTTCAACTTATGATGACTCGATTTAATTTTTTGACATTGTGATGAGTGAAAGCAATGTACAATCAGTAGAAACCATAATTTATTTTGTTTTGTTTTCTTGGTTTTTGGGGTTTTTTTTAGAAAGCAGAAGTTTATTAAGAAGACGAAAAGTGCCCAAGAGGGAGAGAACCTGAAAAAGGGTTGCCTGAAACTGTACTTTGAGCACCCGCACAACCATTCTGCTTTTTACTTTCAGTACAGTATCCTACAAATTACACAAGATATTCAACACATTATTATAAAGTAGGTTCTGTGTTAGGTGATTTTGCCCAACTGTAAGCTAATGTTAAGAGTTCTGAGCATGTATAAGGTAGGCTGGGCTATGATGTTTGGTAGGTTAGGTATATTAAATGCATTTTCAACTCATGATATCTTTTATTTATGATGGGTTTATTGGGATGTGGCCCCACTGTAAGTCAAGAAGCATCTGTATATGTGGAGCAAAGGAAGATCTCATAAATCCTGCCCCAGAAACAAAAGAAAGGAGCATGAGGGCGTCAGAATTTCCAGGGAGCCTTCAAGAGAGTGAGTCAGGAACTACTCACCAGGAATAGGTGCTATGAGGATTTTATAGTATTGTAAAATACCAAGGGTCTTTTCACTCATCCATGTTTGGTTAGGCTATTTTCAGCTGTCTGTAGTCATCAGAAGGAAAACCTTAAATGCAAGGAACTCAGGGGCTTACTGATAGAGAAAGTAAGACTGTGGGTGGGGGAAGCTGGAGAGATAATTGTGATACTCCACAGTCAAGCCCCATCCAAAGAAGAGAGTAGGTGATGGCAACTCAGAGAATGAGAGGAAAAGAGGCTACCAGCTCAGATCCCTAAGGAAGGAAGAAATATGCCGGGACCTGGTAGGGTTTGAGACCTGAATCTGGATGCCGAAAGAGCACATGGAGCTCCAAGATCCAGCCATATGGAAAGAACAAGCAGAGAACACACAACTGTGTAGGCCACACCTTACCCAGATCTGCCATCCACTGAAGCAGCATGTGGACGAATGTGGCCAGCACATTTCCCCCGTTGAGGGACGCTGCCACCCCCAGGTAGGTCCTGTCGAAGTATGGGAAGTAGGCAACTGGAATCATGGGGTCTGGAGTCTGCGTCGGCTGGAATCCTGAAGGCATGGCAGCTGCCAGCTGAACTGAAGTGCTGATGTTGAGAACTGGGGTCCAAAGAAAGCAGAGCTTAGACCTGGAGGGCTAACTCAGCAGCCACAAGTCACAACAGGATGGTGAGAGAGTGTGCTGGTTTTGAAAATATGTCCAAAGTGGTTAGGAGAGCTGGAGT
This sequence comes from Tarsius wallacei, assembly GCA_963574415.1. NCBI lineage: Eukaryota > Metazoa > Chordata > Mammalia > Primates > Tarsiidae > Tarsius > Tarsius wallacei. Next base: position 15,917 of record CAUYQG010111486.1, on the reverse strand, counting down.
GGTGGGCAGGATTGGGGACATTTTGGTCAAAGGATACATATTTACAGTCAGATAGGAGAAATAAGTTCAAGCAATCTATTATACAGCAAGATGACTGTAACTACTAACGATATATTATGTCACTGGAAAATGCTGAGAGAGTAGATGTGAACTGTTCTAAACATAAAAAATAACTATGTCTGGGTACAGTCGTTCATGCCTGTAATCCCAGTACTTTGGGAGGCCAAGGTGGGAGGACTGCATTCAGAGAAAGCCTCTCCCTGCATTTCCTATTTTTTAAGTGCCTCTATCTCAAAGTTATCAATAAACCATGTTTTAAGGTGGCATTTCCTGAAAATTAGCTTGACCTTGAACTAACTTTGGGACATCCCAGAGGACCCCTGGATGTCTGAAAGGATCTTTAAAATTAGGCTTATTTGAGACTTTAGATTATATGGGAAGCATTGTCAAATAAGAAATGGTACTTAACCTCCCTTGAGTTATAGTTGTATAGCTAAGTTATTAATATGCATTCTAGAAAATTACATGAAATTCCTAAAAATCTGATATATCTTAGAATAATGTTGTCAGTAATAATTTTGGTTATTATATTAAATGCTATATGCTACAGAAAATAACCAAATCTTCTTGTCAATCGCATCATTATTAAATCTGCATCAGAATGCCTTTTTTTTTGCTTTTGTTTTTGTTTCTCCACCTGATCACTGGTGGGAGAAACATGCTACTTTCGGTCTTGTCATCCATAGCCAATTATGGTTCTGATTCTTCTCTAACAGCATTTGCAATCAGCCATAGTCCAAAATTGTCTCTTCTTCTCAAGGGAATGACTCTGACAAGTACTCTGGAATACAGATTTCTGATAACTTTAAGATCATATACCATTAGACTGGGTAAGAATTTCCAGAACTCTAAGAGGAAACCAATGGGCTCATGAGGCAACTCCCTCAGGTCTCCTTCCACTCTGGGAAATTTTCTGTCCTCTCAATAAATCCTACTTTCAAAAAAAAAATGAGCTCATGATACCACTAAGCAAGATCAAACAGAACAAGAATTTAATTACAGAGGACTAACTAACTGAAGAGGATAATATTTTTATGATTTTTGTCATTTGAAACATTGCTGGTTCGTTTATGTTTTATTTTCTAGATTTAAGAAAACATTTTGCAGGGCATGGTGGCTCATGTCTGTAATCCCAGCACTTTGGGAGGTGGAGGCAAGAGGATTATCTCAGCCAGGGATTTAAGGCCAGACTGGGTAACTTGGAGAGACCCTGTCTCTACAATAAATCAAAAAATTAGCCAGGTGTGGTCCTGTAGTCCCAGCTACTTGAAAGACTGAGGCAGAAGGATCACCTGATCCCAGCAGGTCGAGACTCAGTCGCCATGAGAGTGCCGCTGCACTCCAGCCTGGGTGACAGAGTGAGTCTATGACTCAAAAAAAAAAAAAGAAAAGAAAAGAAAATATTTTTTCCTTTTATTTTAAGCTACCCATAGCTTCCAGTAATTTGGTAAAGTATACCAAATTGTGAATAAAAAATGGAAATATTTACTTTCTCTCTCTGATCCTCTAGAATTTGGAAAGTTATTTGTGAATGTTTTTAGTTTATGGCAATATAGTTATCTACATAAGATCAAAAGGAATCTGTTCTCTTTATAACAGGATACAATTGAAAACATTGGTTATATTGACTGGAATGTCATATTCAAGAATGTGCATAGAATGACTGGTTTCAAGCCTTATAGTGAGTGAGTAAAAACTGTCAATTCCTGAAAGGCCCAGGAACCTCCAGATATTTTGGAGACCTTGAGAAGAGAGGAATTCACCCAAATCTATAGATACTGCAGGCAAAGTCTGAAGTTAGCCTTGGTTTGACTTTCTAGCCTTGAAAGACTTCTAAAAGTCCAATCTGAGATTCCATATCAAAAGGCTCTAGCAAAACAAACTTTAAAAGAGTCTAGGCCGGGCAGGGTGGCTCAAGCCTGTAAGCACTTTGGGAGACTGAGGTGAGAGGATTGCCTGAGCCCATGGGTTCAAGAATAGCCTGGGCAACTTGGCATGACCTCATCTCTACAATAAATTTAAAAAAAAATTAGCTGGCTGTGATAGTGTGTGCCTATAGTTCTGGCTACTTGGAAGGCTGAGGCGGAAGGATCACCTGAGCCCAGCAGTTCGACACTGAGGTGGCTGTGATCATGCCACTATACTCCAGCCTGGGCGACAGAGTGAGACCCCAACTCAAAAAAAAAAAAAAAGAGTCTCCGTGGTCATAGTCTCGCTGCACTGTGTAAACAGGCCAAGCTTGATGAAACTAAACTTATTTTGCAATCAAATTAGTCTTAATCTGATTATCTTTGATAGAAATCGGAATGACCATAGAGGGAAAGATGACATTTCAGAAAAAACTATAGTACACCTGTTATTAGACTATAGCCCTGTCTATTATTTTCAAACTGTATTATCTTCCTGAAGACAGGACTGGATCCTGAATTCTTCTAGGTGCCTCCAATCCAATTTTCTCCCACTTTTCCAACTTGGAATCACTAAGAACAAGAAGTGCTCTGTTCCTGAAAGCCCACAAGCTGGAGATGGACACCTTGATGCAATTTCAGAGGATAACCCTCATTGATGTGTGAACCACTCAGGGAGTTCAGTGAAACCCCCAATGCCATATCAAGAGACATTCAAACTGCAAATCAGAAAAATACACTTCAGGCTCAGATCTAGAAATCTTCTTGACTAACTTCCCTCTGGACTCAGACTGAATTTACAGTTTGTTCTAGTCAATGACCTTTTCCTTTTGTTTCCATAAAAATGTTAGTTGGTTTGATTCATGGGGATATTGTGTAAGAGTACACTTCATCCTTTTGGTATTAGCCTCCTGATAGTCACCATTATAATCTCCCTGGTGCACTGTAGTCTTAAATGCGTGTTTGTAGCCCATCATCAATGGTATACCAGGGGTCTCACTGTGATTAAAAAAACAAAAATCAGAATCACAGCAAAAAGAATATTTCTTCAATTAGCCTAATGTTATTAGAGCAATGTTGTACAATCTCTCATAAATGAAAGGCTGACCAAAAGGGGGAAATTGTTTTTAAAAGTTCTAATTGGGAAGTCATTAGACTAAAGTGGCACTACCATTATAAATCCCTATGCGAACAAACCAATGCCCAGTGTAAACAGTAAATTGAAACTAGAAACTGCACCAATCAGAAACTACCAGCTAACCTCTAACAAGGAACTGTCTACTCTAATCAATCAAAATTGTTTTGTCTGGCTTCTGCAAATACTTTATGAAAGTTTCCCCTCTTGCCTGCCCAGTAGAGTGCTAACCACTTGGAGTCTGGTGCTACCTACCCTGATTCATGAATTGCCAAAAGTTCAAATAAACTCTTTAAGATGTAAAATGCTTAAGTTGTTCTTCTATTAGATATTCATTCCTTTTTAGCTACATGGTTATACCAAATTCTTTAATCCATTCATAAGTTGACACACACTTGGGTTGTTTCTATCTTTTGGCTATTATGAATAATGCTGTTCTGAACATCTGTGTACAAATTTTTGTGTGGACATCTGTTTTCAATTCTCTTGGATGTATTTCTGGGAGTGGAATCGCTGGGTTCTATGGTAAATCCATGTTTAACGTCTAAGGAACTATCAGACTGTTTTCCAAAGGGGCTGCACCTTTTTACAATACAACTAGCATGTTCTCACATTTTTAAATGGTTGAAAAGAAATCAAAAGGAGTATATTTCATGGCACATGAAAGTTATATGACATTCACATTTCACTGTCTACGGATAATGTTTTATTGGAACACTGTTATGTCCCTTCATTTACGTACTGTCTATGGCTGCTTTTGAATTCCAGCAGCAGAGATGAGCAGTTACAACAGACACTGCAAGGTCCACAAAGCCAAAACCATCAGCTATTTGGCCCTTTACAGAAAAAGTTTGCCAATCCCTTTCCTAGACTACTGCCTCCACCTCACCGTGATTCTCTAGCCCTGAATACAGAAAAGATTTTGTACTTCTAATCAGATCTGACATAACTTTCATTGAAAAACACACAATAACAAAAACCCTAATCTACTCATCCATTTTCTTGGTCATGGAGTCACCTGGAAACCGGCCAGCTAGAGAGAGCCGTTTCCCTTACCTGGCCCTAGAGGGGGTCGGCACAGATGCTCAGGGACAGAACATGCTCTGCTGGCCTGTAAGCTCTCTCAGCAGAGGGCTTCACCTGTAGGGAGGAGAGTGTTTTTCTTCTTCACAGAATAATCAATCAGCAATCTCCAGCAGGATGCTGGGGCTGCTGAGTTCTATGTGCCCCTCAGCTCCTCACACAGAGCTGGTGCTTAGGAGGCAGCAGTGTAAGTCTCAGGAGAACACAAAAGAAAAACATACCTGCATCTGTCCTTTGGATCATGCAGGAATAGACAGAGGCCTGTAAATCACCCAGGGCTACTCCCACCTGCGTCCCTTTTGGGATTTCAAACCACTTGTGGGAAGTTCTGCCTGCTGCACTGCCAGGCTCAGCGATGTCTGGGAGCAGGTGGACGGGAAAACTCGCACCCCTCAGTCTGTAAAACAAAAGTGGATACCTATATTGACCCATACTTGGTCTTCAGGTTTTTTGTTTTGTTTTTTGCTGCTTCCAGAAAACTCAGCAAGAAACAGCACTATAGGACACACATAGGGGAAGGAAGGACAGAATCCAATGTTGTCACTGCCTCTTTGACTTTTTTTAAAACCATGAGCTTAGGCTTGGCAAATAGTGCACACTGGCTTCAAAAGAGTCACCTTCCAGGAGAGAAACAAAGCCTAAAGGTATCAATCCACTCTGGCCTCCTGTGCTTAAAGGGAACACAAACACTCTGTCAAGGGAGGCAGTCAGAGTTTCAGTGCAGTTATGATTGGTTAGAACAGTTCAAACCAAAGTCAAACCCATCAGCCTCCTGAATATCAAACACATTCATCACTCAGGGTTAGTGAATATGGGGCTGTCAATTTTACAAAACATGCTGGAAAGTCCTTTACCTGAACTACCAGGTGCTTTTTTGTTTTATTTCAGAGTTCAGAATTTGGGCCCTGAAGGAAGTGAACTTACAGGGCACTGGACTTCTGTACCTGAAAAGGTAAATGGTCATTTAAAAAGAACTTTAGTTCTTAATCTAGTGTTAAATATATTTAATAAAGATTTCTACAGGCTGAACCCAAGGTCACAGAGAACAGGGAGCCCGACCTAGGTCTGGCAGCTATAGAGGAACAGGACAGCATGGCAAGGGTTTGGGGTAGGAGGACAAGGGGTAGAACCCCCCTCCCCAGGGCTTCACTTACACTGGGCCCACCCATGCCCAGTGATGGGAACAGGCTGGGGGCACTGAACCCTGATCTCTGGCCTCTAGGGATCCTCCGCCATTTCCCAATGGAAAGCCCCTACTGAAGTTCCAGCCCTGGAGGTGACCTTCTACCTGCAGCAGCTACAAGGGGTTATACTCACATCTCCAAGTTCCAGCTTTGGCTCTGGGTGTTGAAATATCCCCAGCTAGCGGCATTCTGATCAGACATCAGGGGTCTTGTCAGGCCACACAGCATGGCAACCACATAGTCATGGATGGTGCCGGCTGCATCGAAGGACTTCAGGAACTCTGGGCTGTTTTTCGTATCAAAAACAATTCAGTGGTCTAACACAAACTTGAAAGCATGTGCTGCACCTAGGTGTGGGCAACAGCATAGCAAGGCAGCAGCCACAACCCCAATGCTGTGACTCAAGTACAGCCGGACCCTCTGGGGTGAGGACCTCCCAGCTACTCCAAGCAAAGCCAGCCCAAGTCAGCCCTATGGGAGGGGACTCAGAGGAGGAAGTGTCAAACCTGGGAGAGCAGGACATTGGCCTTCTTAGCAGTCCCAGAGGACTGACTCCACCGTGAACCCACCACATGACTCTTGGCAAGTCACTCACCCTCTCTGTCACTACCTTTTCCCTTCGAGGTGAGAACTGAATAATCAATAGAAAGCCCTCTACAAAATGAAGCAGTTCTGGACCCAGTCTAGGTATTGTGACCACACCTTGTGCCAGGCCATGCTCGCTGAGGCACAGTCCAGCAGGCTGAATTGAAAGGACAGACTGAAGCCGGGCTCGGTGGCTCAGCCTGTAATCCCAGCACTTTGGGAGGCTGAGGTGAGTGGATTGCCTGAGACCGCGGGTTCGAGACCTGCCTGGGCAGGCGAGACCTCATCTCTACAATAAATCAAAAAATTAGCCGGGCATGGTAGCGTGCGCCTGTAGTTCCAGCTACTTGGAAGGCTGAGGCGGAAGGATCGCCGGAGCCCAGCAGGTCGAGACTGCAGTGGCCGGGAGCAGCCACTGCACTCCAGTCTGGGCGACAGAGTGAGACTCCAACTCAAAAAAAAAAAAAAAAAGAAAGGCCAGACTGACACTGACGCAGCCCCACCCACTCTCATTCTCCTGGAAACCCAGCCCTAAATTCAAAGAATAGATGTCCCTACCTATTTTTCAAAAGCCAGAAGATGGTTGCACAGCCAAACCCCGTGGCCACACTGAGATGGGACTCTGGCTTGGGCAGAGAAGCCAAGAACTCACTGCTACATCGGCCATCTTGCCAAGTGACCAGGTGGCTCACGGCTCTGGGCTCGAACACAGTGGCGGCCTCTCCCTCTGTCCATTCACAACCTGGAACAAAGAGATTACCAAAAATGGAGAAAAGAGCAACTGACTAGGCATTGGCTTGTCCTTGAGACTATTCCACTGGATGGGTTACAGCATAGACACTGATCACCCTATGATAATGCTTGACTCACACAGGGTACTGGCAACAGGGTTGCCCAGGTTTAGTACTCAACTCTACTGCATAACAGCTGTGTGGCCCTGGGCAAGTCACATGTTCTTTCCATTTGCCTAACTTCTTATGTTTCTTTTTATTCATTTTTAAGTTGCTATCATATCCCCTCCACCCTATAAGAGAAGACATTTGACATAATCTCATGTTCCCTGGTCTCCATGCTTCCAACCCTCATCATGATAACAATTATCTAGGTTTGGTATTGGTTGGCTACCAATATATTTTCTCTTTTCCTTAGGTCTTAGCTAATTACTTTTTAGATGTTAAGCTTTACTAAGAAATCTGGCCATCTTTACTTCATTTATCTCTCATGACATCTTCTGGATTTTTCTCTGCTCTCATTTAAATATTTTCTCCAAAACTGTTACCAGTGTAGGTCTTTCTAAGGGAAAGTGTCTGAAGGGCTATATGCCTCCAAACACTTTTTCATGTTCTCATTTTTGAGTGCCAGTTTGATCAGTTATAACAGTCTAGGTCCTAAGCTCTTTTTCTTCAGTGCTTAAAAATACTATTTGACACAAAGTCTTTGCTATTCCTCCTAGTGTCTAAATCCCCTTTCCTTGAACATGGACTGGCCCTTGGTGACTTGCCTGACCAACAGAATGTGGAGGAAATGACATCTTGGAACTCCCAATGTACTCAAAGGAGGTGGTGCAGCTCCCACCCAGCTTCTTTGAGCACTCTCTCTGTGGGAAACCAGTTTCCAGGTAAGAAGCCCAGCTACCATTAGCCAGAAACTGCCGAGGGGGAGGGGGCATATAACATCAATGAGGCTACCTTATCTCAAACCAGGCAAAGTGGGGACCAAAGGGAGGTCCAAACACTACCTGTATAATGACCACTTATGTACCTAATTCTGAATTGTACCCACATCTTTTTTTTTTTTTTTTTTTTTTTTTGAGTCGGAGTCTCACTCTGTCACCCAGACTGGAGTGCAGTGGCCGCTTCCGGCCACCACAGCCTCGACCTGCTGGGCTCCTGCGATCCTTCTGCCTCAACCTTCCAAGTAGCTGGAACTACAGGTGCACGCTACCACACCCGGCTAATTTTTTGATTTATTGTAGAGATGAGGTCTCACCAAGTCGCCCAGGCAGGTCTCGAACCCGCAGGCTCAGGCAATCCACTCACCTTAGCCTCCCAAGGCGTGGGATTACAGGCTGAGCCACCGAGCCCGGCTGTGTACCCCACATCTTTAAAAAAAAAAAGAAGCTGATAGCATGTTGCTAAAATTAATAGAACTTTAATGATTGTCCCTCTAATTCTAAAAAAAAAAGTAAAGTGATTTGCTACTGAAAATTATATTTGAAAATAAAATAGTCTGTCAACCTTTAAAAAAAAAAAAGAAGAAGCCCAGCTACCCTGAAGAGACTATGGAAAGGGGTCAGGTAGGCAACTGGCAGACCATTTCCAGGTGAGCCCAGCTGTTCAGCCTTCCCCACCAAGGTACCAGGCATTGAATAAAGCCACCTTGAACCCTCCTGACCAATCTGTCCACCAGATGAATACCACAAGCCACATAGAAGAAACAGTCAGCTGAGCCCTACCGAATTTCTGACCCCCAAAAAATCATGATATAAAAAAATGGTTGTTGTTTTAAGTCACTAAGTGTGAAGGTAATTTGCTATGCAGCCAGAGATAATCAAAATACTATTCCATTGTATTTTTACATAGAGTGTTGCTGTTGAAAAAACAATCTACTGTCAATCTGCTCCTTTTTTTTTTAACATGGGATCTGATCTTTTGCTCTGAAAGCTTGTGGAATTTTCTGTCTTTGAAATCCTTAAAACTTTATTAGAATATATCTAGCTGTGGGGTTTTCCTTATCTCTCCTCTTTGACATTCTATGGGCCCTTTCAGTTTGGGGTGTTCCATCTTATTTTGTCATTTATGGGAAATATTTCTCCAGTATTTCTTTGAATATTTCTCCCTCTTCACTTTTATTTTTTCCTTCCTGGGTCTCCTATTATTCAGATGCTAGTACTTCTATTTGTATCCTCAATATCTCTTAGCTTTTCTTTTATATTTTCTACACCTTTGTCCTTTCCTTCTTCCTTCTGATAGATTTCCTCAATCTGATATTTCATTCCATAAATTGTTCTGATGTTTTATCCATTCTGCTATTAATCTCATATATTATATTCTTTATTCCAACTATTATATTTTTCATACCTAATATTTCTGTTTGGTTCTTCTTATGTTTTCTTTTGTGATATCCTTGCTGATGTTTTCCTTTAATATTATTTAGTATATCAAGATAATTTAAACCTTAGTGTGTCCATTCTAATAGTCTTACTCCATCAAAAAAGCTAGCACAATGTTTTCCTTGTGAAATGGATGTACTCTTCAAATGTCTCATTATCCTGGTCTGTGAGCTTATTTTCCCAAGGAATATTGGTTATTCTGTCAGGCAATATAAATGGGCCAGGCCTTTGCTTCTATCAGCCCCAATGAGCTGGGCAGGATGAATGGGTCTTAGGGTGGATCCACAGATAAATCCACAACTAATCTATCCCCACGAAATATATTCTCAGGCCCCCTCCAACAAAACTATGTTACACCAGCCCTGGAGCTTGAAAGGGACATCTGCCTTGATTTTATTCTTGAAGACACCAGTCTTCCTGTGGGTGCCGGGACAGGTACCTCTAGTCCCAGAGTCATTGTGAGCCAGGGAACCAGAAATTCCCCTCCTGGTTTATCCTTCCATGGGCAAGGCTGTCTGTCTCTTGCCCAAGACTCAAATCACCCACCCATACACACCTTCTCAAAAGAGCTCCATCACCCCCAGGGTTTCTCATGGCATTCTTCTCTTTTCTTGGTGTTTTTCTCTTATGTTCCCCTGAAATTGATCTTGGAGGGAAAGAGCTAGTTCAGCATCTTAGGGACAACTATCTGGAAGTTCAGAAGTAGGAGGCACATATAATTCTGTTTTCCTAATCCTAATGGCACTGCCTGCCTCTGTGTGTTGCCTTTACTCTCAAGCTATGAGCAAGGGGAAAGAGTATGAGTTAGGGTAAGGGGTGTGTGTTATGTGTTGTGTTATAGGGTTATGTGTATTAAATAAGTTAACACATGTAAAGCATCTAGACTAGTACCTAGTACACAATGAGTGCTCAATGCATGTTAGTGAAGCTGACAAGGAAAAAGAGAATGATGACAACAAATATGACAATGATAACGAACCTGTAGTTCTAAACTCTGTACATGGTCCCGAGACTTTTCCAACAGCTTTTAAGAAAGAGAATATGCCCCTTTATATATCTTTTGTTCTCTCTTTTCCTCAAACAAGAGATATTACTCACATCTTCATGCAATATAAATATAACCACTGCAGCAGAATGGGAAGAGTGTTGACATTAAGTGCCAGTCCAGAAAGGTCAAGAGCAATTGAGAACACCCCAGATCTAATGGATGGAGATGAGAATCTGGCTTCCACTGCAGCACAGTGCCTACCATGAAGCAATGCAGGGCATACGCCACATGAAGTTGTATCATGGCTGCGTCTGATCTCAGATGCCAAATTTGGGAGCCAAGACCATTATATTTTCCTATAAGTTTTCTCATTAAGAATCAAAGAAGCTGAGCATGGTGGCTCATGCCCATAATCCCAGCACTTTGGGAAGCCAAGGCAGGAGGATCACTTGAGCCCAGGAGTTCGAGTCCAGCCTGGGCAGCATAGCAAGACTTTATCTCTAAAAGATAAAAATAAACAAAATTTTTTTAAATGAGCAAACCAGATAAAGAGATTTGCCTGCTTCCACTCCCTTAGTTCCAAGTCTTGAAACATTCATTCATATTTACTCATTCACTCCTACCTGATATATTTATTGGGTATCCAATACATATTGGGCACTGGTTCAAGTCCCTGAGACTACAACAGTGAACATGAAGCTTATATGCTAGGGATGGAGACAGAATATGAACAAGCAAATACGTAATACCAGGTGCTTTTGGTTGCTATGAAGAAATGTACAACAGGATAAGTCGAAAGAGGAGCAGGGAAGTCCTCTCTGAGGTGACATGTGAGGAGGGACTTGAGTAGAGTAAAGAGGGAGCCTTAAGAAATCTGGGACTGGGTGCAGTGACTCACGCCTGCAATCCCAGCACTTTGGGAGGAGGGAGGCGAAAGGACTGCCTGAGCCCATGGGTTCGAGACCAGCCTGGGCAACATGGCAAGACCTGTCTCTACAATAAATCAGAACATTAGCTGGGCATGGTGGCACGTGCCTGTAGTTCCAACTACTTGGAAGGTTGAGGAGGAAGGATCACCTGAGCCCAGCAGGCCGAGGCTGTGGTGGCTGTGAGCATGCCATTGCACTCCAGCCTAGAAAACAGAGTGAGAGTCCGACTCAAAAAAAAAGAACATCTGGGGACACATATTGCAGGCAGAGGGGACAGAGATGGTAAAGACTCCAAGGGCTCTTTCCAAGCAATCTCTGGTTAGTATCCCTGGCCAGGACCCAACAGGGAGACATGTTATAGATAAAGACTTTGGAGATCATGCACCTGAAACATCTGCTTGGCATCATATTAAGTTTCACCTAGAGGCAGGTGTGGGGGTGGGGGAGGCAGGAATGGGGAGGCTCCTCCTGGGAGTAGTCTACTCCTAGAGCTGCATTCCTGCCTAAACCTAAAGCTGAGATTCTTTTCCTAGCTGAAAGCAGGATCTCAGAAACTTTTTTTTCAATCCTTTCACCTGCTTCCAAAACTCGTTTGGTCCCCTTTTAAAAAAAGTTTTTGGATTGCCACTTTTATTATAAAACAAGAGTTCTTACCATGTACCAGGTATTGCTCAAAGCACTTTAAAAATATTAATTCATTTAATCTGCATAATAATCTTATAAGGGAGGTATGATAATTATTGAAAGGACAGACCGAGTGTGGGAAGCCATTTTTCATCTTGTTCTTAAACCCTGACACAATGATGAGAAAGTAGAAGCTATGCTTTTGGAGAAATGCACACTTTAGATAAAATTAACTTTACTGACTTTGTCTTTTCAGAAACAGACTTCCAGGTATTAGAGATATCTCACAATCAAGCTTGCCTAGAGTAAAGGGAATTTACAAGGCCTAAGACATCATGCATTGGGCAAGGATTGTAAAAGTCATGAAACTGGTAATTACAAAAGTTATGACCACTCAGAGGGAGAGCAGGTGGGGATTCGATCTTCCAGTAAATTGGGCACTATCTACAGGGAAGCCAAGGATACCCTGAAGCTACCCACTGGGAATGCATAGGAGATAAGGGGAAGTGCACCCTCCATTAGCTCTAAGGAACGTTGTTTGGGAAGGTACAGGAGAATTAGAATCCTTGTCACGCCCTTCTCTAGGGGCTATGATAATGTGGGCAGACATTAATGGGTCTCTGTGTCACAGGATCTCCAAGACATCCACAGGTGGTCGATAAAGAAGTCACGCAGTCATGTGCAACATCTCCAAGAAAAGGATTTAAGCCAAGGCTTTGGGGGACTACGACGTCACACTCACCTAGAGTGTAGGCCCACTCCCTGTCTGTGGGGCATGAAGCTTTCTTAAATGAATCTTTTCGTTTCTCACCTCTGTGTATTGCAGTTCTTTGCATTTACTCAGATCTCTGGGTTGCCAACGTGCACCTCTGGCTTGCCATCCCCGGCGGTGCTGCGCCTCCCTGTACCTCTCCGCCCTCACCCTGTTCGTACCCTAACAATTTCACACATAAGAAAAATGAAGCACAGTTAATTTTTTTTTTAAATTTGCCTACGTTCACATTGCCAATATGGTAGAATCGGGACTCAAATCTAGGCAGTCTAGTCCAGAATCTGACTGTGTGCTGCTCCCTTCCAGGAAAAACGGGTCTTCTGTTGTGACACTTAAGGGATTCAGGATCTGAGAGGCTGAGCGTCGTGGCCCTGTGGACACACTGTAGTGGCCTGAGTTCCCATAATCTTCCGGTCACACGTGTCATGAGAGGTCCTCGGCCCGGTCATCCTTTATCAAGCGCTCCAGGGCACCTGCAGACAGGCCCACCAGAACGTTCACCTGGTCATGCCAGCCCATGTCAAAGGTTACTCTCTGGGAGGCTGAGACAGAGGATCGCTTGAGACCAGGAGTTCAAGACCGACCTGGGCCACATAGCAAGACCCCCTGCCTCTACAAAACAAACAAACAAAGACTTAGCCAGGCATGGTGGCATGCACCTGCAGTTCCAGCTATTTGGGAGGCTGAGCAGGGAGGATTGCTTGAGCCCAGGAGTTCGAGGCTGCAGTGAGCTATGATTGCGCCACTGCATACCAGCCTGGGCAACAGAGTGAGGCCTTGTATTGCTCTAAAAAAAGAAAAAAAAGAAGGCCACCCTGTCACCCCTAAGCTTTTGACCGCGGGTTAGTCTCAGCAAAGGACATCTGACCAGCGTTTGGGACACGGAGGCAGACCTGGGAGAGGCTCCTTGATCCTTGCCATCTCTTGGGTGAATCAGTGTGACGCAGATCTGGAATTACCTCAAACCTAGCGGGAGCCAGACCCTCAGCCCCTCCTCCGCCAGTTTGCAGGCCATGCCCCCACTAGGGGTGGGCCCCTCTCTCCAGCCTCTCCTTCCTTCCCCAAACTCTCCTTGCCTTGGCTGCTGGAACCTGGGGACCGTGGGGAGCTCCTGTTCCCAGCTTCCTGGGATGTTGGTGGGCAGCAAGGCAGGGCACCAAAGCTCTGCAGAGGGCAACTGAGGACTGCAGAACGAATGGCCACAGACATGGGGGAAGGAGGAGACGGGGCCCAGGGAGGCCACAGGCAGGATGATGTGATGCTAACAGCCCGAGAGTTAGACGCAGAACAACAGCATTCCAGGCTGCTGGGCTACTCACTTTTCCATAGGGCCATTTGTCCTTTCTTAGTTATTGGTTCTTTGTATGTACTGATCCATCTTCTGTCTACTTTTTTCTTTCTTCCTTTTTTTTTTAACCAACAGAGACTTGGTATATTTTTAAGTCTTTAAGGACACAAGTGACAACTAAATGCATTTCCAATATGAAATGTTCAAAGATTATAGATAAAGCAAAGGCCCTGCTTGCCCACCCCCTGCCTTAGTCCCAGATTCCTCCTTATCAGTGTCAGTACTTGTGGGACAACCCTCTGAGGGTTTCATACTCACATAACATATTTTGTTTTATTTAGTTGATCTGGGTGTGGGGGGTTTTTTTGTTTGTTTTTGTTTAGTTTGTTTTAAACAGTCTGTACTGTATTTTCGTTCTAGGGGTTGTTTTTTTACCATCTCATGACTTGTCTTGGAGTTCTATGTCAATAAACAGAAATGAACCTTCTTCTTTTTAACAAATGCATATCATCCTACAGCATGGACCCACGTGTTTTTAACCTATCCCCTACAGTTAAACATCACATTTTTCACTATAAACAAGGATGTGACAAATGGCCATGATTGTGCTTCCTCATGCACCTACATGTTGGAGGCCTTTTCCTGGACAGATTCCAAATAGAAGAACTGCTGAGTCATAGCAGGCTCTACTGAACTACCCTCTGAAACAGCAGGGTATTTAAAAGAGCCAATTTACATTACCAGCAGCAGTATTTAAAAGAGCCAATTTTCTAGTCCCTTTGCCAACTCTTGACATGACCAAACGTTTTAATGTCTTGCAATCCAATGGGTGGAAAATGATGTCTTGTTGTTTTCATCTTTACTTGCCCAACTATTAATGATGTCAAGCATCTTTTCATACGTGTATTATCCATTTGTATTTCCTCTTCTAAGAATACCTGTTGAAATCCTTCACTCACTTTTCCATAGGGTCATTTGTCCTTTCTTAGTTATTGGTTCTTTGTATGTACTGATCCATCTTCTGTCTACTTTGCACGACCAAACATTTTCTCCCAGGCTGCTGCTCGCCTCTTAGCTTTGTTTTATGATTCCTCTTTCTATTTTGCTTTTACTGAACCTGAAAATGGAGTTTGGAAACCGGTGTAACCACAGGCCTTTCAGAAGACACTAATCACTCCCTCTCCTCTCTCCCAATTTGCTCTCCTGTGCCCTCATGAAGCACTTAGCTCTCTGCTCAAGTTACTGGTGACTGTCTGTGTTGACTGTGTTCTGGAAGGTAGAGTCCTCATTCCCTCATTTATATATCTCCCTTGGGGCCCAGCACAGAGCCTTAAATGTTGTAGGTACTGAAACCAAACTGAATTAAGGCCGACATTAAAAGCAGCATAAGACTTAATCCCAAATATGATTTCACTCAACTCCACTAAGCAGGTATCAGTGGCTTTTCTCCTTCCCAGAAACAGAAAACAAACCCAAAAGGCATGCGGGCTGGCTCAATGAAATATTAAGCAGCTGTCTCCAATGATGTGGCTGATGGTTTGTGTGGTTGTTACAGAGTCCAAGAGACGGGCAAAAAGGAAGGCGTGTGACCAAACCACAATCATTAGATCTCTGCTGTCTTCTTTGGGAAGGGTTTTAGTATTAAAAGGACATTTATTCTCATTAATGCAAAATTAAGGAGTTTTAAAAAGGTTTTACAACCTAAACTCCCTCTGAGAGGTCAGCTCTAACACCCTAATCGTCTCCTGCTCCTGCTATGCTTGGAGCCAAGCGGATCCTACATCCGGGGTGGCCTGACAACAGGCCAGCGAGAGGGAAGAGAGAAAGAAGGTCGTGCATCGGC
Source organism: Tarsius wallacei (assembly GCA_963574415.1). Lineage (NCBI taxonomy): Eukaryota > Metazoa > Chordata > Mammalia > Primates > Tarsiidae > Tarsius > Tarsius wallacei. The sequence continues at coordinate 407 of CAUYQG010111486.1, read as the reverse complement.
TTGCACAATGACCCAGCCCCATCTTGGGAGTGATCAAAGGAGGCATCACTAGACACCAGTCCCACTAAGGAGCAAGTCACCATGCACTTAGCCCAGGGGACCCTGAATCACTGATTCTCCAGGAAGAAAGGGGTGAATCCACTGTTCAAATCCTCTTACCTACATCCCCCAAAAGTAGCCATCCATCTTCAGCTTAAAACATCTGCAGTAAATGTTGATTTTGTTAGAGCTGAGTGACGGCTCCTATCATACTATTCTCCCTATTTTTGTATGTCTTTTTTTTAAGCTTTTCACTGAGTCATTGTGTTCTCCTGTCGCTTTGGTGGGCCCCCCCCCCCCCCGGCCGTTATAAGGGTTGAGTGGAAAGTCAGGCAGACCGGGGGTTCAAAGCGGAGGTGAGGGGGGGA
>CAUYQG010111484.1:0-31020 GCA_963574415.1 Tarsius wallacei | reverse complement strand
TTCTGGTCTTTCAAGCCCCTTTGATAGTTTCCTCTTGTTTTAATTCCTTTATTGTCTTCCTATTTGGAACATCTTATTTCTAAGGAAAAAACAGCTTAGAAGAAGCTTCTCAGTGATGTTTTTCAGGCCTAAAGGTAGTTTCAGTTGTTAGATAAAATCTGTTTTACTCATTTAAATTCTACATCTAAACTCTTCAACTTCTTATATACCGAAACTTTAATATGTATCCCAAACCCTAAAAAACAAACTTATAAATCACTTACATATACCTTAATATAAACTTTCACTGACACTTAAATCTTATGCCTACGATTATAAACTTCTAGAACCTTATGTCTAAACACCATAACTACAACTACAAATAATAAGTAAAAATATTCAAAACAATTATTTGCTTAAACAGAATCAGAAACTTCTTTTTACCAGGTATTAGTCACAAATCCTAACCCTGTCAATCTGGTGGGCCTCCAAGGCTGGCTCCCAACAGAGATCTACTTTCAAGTCCTGTTCTACCACATGTAACCTAAGAGATTTTAAATGATCAGTTTTATATCTGTGAAACTCTTTTTCTCCTACACAAAGCGGAGATAATCACATAGAGTTGTGCAACAGCTACCACATAAGGATTTTTCGAATGAAATCATATATGTACAGCAACTGGAACAGTGTCAGATAATTTAATAACCTTTATAATAAGTACATAGGTGTCTGGCACTTAATTCTCAAAATACTTGTGTGTATGAATAGGTATATAAAGTTGAGGCCTTCCTGAATCCTGTGGTTTCTAACACTAACACTACTGCTGACATGCTATATAAAGCACCCTTAGACACAGACAGTTGTGCAAGTATTTGACAATGGCATATGAAATATACGATACACATATTTTAAGCTCATAATATGTCTATATTAAATAGCTTTAGCTACTTTTAAAGTATTGTTTTTCTTTTAATACAGCATTACCCAAAATGTGTTATCAAGATCATAAGTTGCATGTACTATTTAAAAAGTAAAAGAATTACCACACTAGAAAATAAAGAAATGTTGCAAGTGGTATGCCACCTTTAGTGATTTAGTCTCATCTAAAAGGCCTTAAGAATTCCTGTTTTAAAGAAACTTGAATATTTACATCAAACAGTTTATTAAGATTATTTTTATAATTGAGCAATTTCAAAGATATTTTTATCAACAGTCTGCTGAAGAAATGTTCCACTAAGCAAATTGTATTAAATGATGATGTTCAAATTCATGTAAAATGAAGGTTGAATCATAGGCCAAACTGGAATGTGTCACAAGAGATTTAGGTTGGAAGACATTAGCAGCCAAAGTACCAGATATGACTAAAGAGATGGGATCTGTGCTATGATTACAAAGTGTAATAAAATAAGATCTGATAATTATGTAATTAAATTTAGCAGTTAGGGATATCAAAAAGACAAGTAAAAATAAAATATGAAAAGAATAAGAATGAAGTACAGCAAGTACTGGCTTAAGAATAAGAAGAAATAGTATTTTCCTGCTGAATCTCCTATCAGTTTTCGATCCTCAGACTTCTTATAGATGTAAAATGAGGGATTAGACAATATTTTCTCTAGCAGATGCTTTCAAGCACTTATACCATATAGCTCTCATATAAAATAAGAGAATGAAAAATATTTTTCCCAAATATTTACATATTACAGGATACTTTTTATTTATGAATGCTGATGACTGCTATTAAATTTGAATATTTATACATGCTATTAAATTTATGTTTTTGAAATAAAGAATATATGCACCCAGTGATGGGAGGAAGGGAGATAGGGAGGGGAAGTAGGAGGGAGAAAGGGAGAAAGAGAAGGAAAGAAAAATTTGTCAGAAATTGTATACTTTTGTCTTGCAGAACAGAGTTCCATATGTTCTCGCCCATAAGGTGACCTTAAACAATTATAATGCTATAAGAAAGCAACTGGAAGTAGTGGGAAACTGTCAGGGAGGGGAGTGGGACTGGCAGTTGAGGGAAACTGCTAGGGGAGGGAGGGGCATACCTCATCAACAAGGGTACCTGCATGATCAATGTTTACATACCTAACCCTGAATTGTACCCCACATCTTTATAATAAAAATTTTTTAAAAAGAAATTGTATATGTGTAAAGTTGTTATCTGAGTTCTCATTGTGTGCTTCTTGTTCTATGCCACATTTATTCCCATCAGTTTATTTGGGGCATCAGAGATGTGAAGGGAACGCCTGGGCTGAAGGAGCTGAACATAATGAATCTTCTCATTTTAATGATATTTCATTTTTTACTATTATTGATATCCTAAATATATAATACTAAGTGAGATGAAAATTTTGTGTTATTAAAATAAAAAGAACAGTCAGTTCTTGTTACGGTGTTATCAAATTAAAAAGACATCTTTGATTGTTTAACTGTAATATATGACTTGATTTTAAAAGGTATTTCAAATTTGGTGAAACTTGAATAAAATTGAGCTCTTCATCTGATGAGAGATTCAAGCTAATGAGAGATTGTCTTTTTCAATTGAAGAGTGCATTTTTACCACATTATAACATAGATACTGTTATATACACATTTATAATTCACTGTCTTACAAATTTTTTAGCATAACTCTTACATTGCAAGCAGAGAACTTAGTTATTCCGAGAGCCAGAAATCTAGACCTAGATTGTGACCAATATTCTTCCATGAGTTAAAAAAAATAGAATATGTTGTTTATATAAAAGGGTAGTACTGGCAGGATACCTGCAGTGGTGCTAGATTATTTTATAAAGTCCTTGTTAATGAAAAGAGATTTAATATTCTGTAAATACTGTAGTCATGATGTAAATGGATACAATATATAAATAAATATGAGTATTGTATTTATATCTATATCCATGTTTACATATTCTCATTAACTTTCTTAATTAATATCAACATGTTTCTCCAAAGTAATGCATTAAATCTCACTAAAATAAACAACTTGAAGTATCTGAAACAAAACCTCAAAGGTTTTTAAGAAATTTTTTGTTGATTATGAAGCAAATAAAAGTTTTGGGGAAGAGGTTTTCATTTTAACTCTGCTCTTATATTTGCCAGCAGATTTGGCATATGGCTATTAACTTTTATGAACATCATGCATTTTTATGGTATTCTTTCAACTTTGTGTTAGGTGAAGAGCAAGACTTGTATTCCTTGAACAAGTATATAAGAAAATGACCACATCCCTTCAATGTCTTTAAAAGGTTTGCTTTTTCCTGTTTGTCAATTTATCATTGATTTTTTTTTTTAGGTCAAGGAGATTTCAAACAGCTATTGATACTGGAAAAATGTTCACTTATTCTGCAAGGTCATCCTTAAAATAATACGAGATTTTCATAGTTCAAAAAACCTTATTCATATGTAATATATGACAAATGAATAGTTGTGTATTCATACACATCAAATATTACATCTGATTTTACATATAAGATATTTATGATTTATGTGCCATAGGCATGTTTCATAACTTTTTTCCTTTATCTCTTTTTCTTTTCTCATTGTGGAAAAATGTCATCCAAACATCTTGATGGATTCGTTGCTCCACCTTTTATTAAGGAATTTTTAAAAAATATAATTCTGTAAATGCTTGAATCTATATCTCTTTCAGAGTATACACACACACACACACACACACACAAATATACACATGTACTGTATACATATTCAACCAGCTAGTGTGTGTGTGTGTGTGTGTATATGTGTGTGTGTGTGTGTGTGTGTGTGTGTGTGTGTGTGTTTGTATACTGAACTACCCTTTATAACAGAATCTTTTGTAAAATTTTGGCTCCACAATGGCATCTAATTTTTTAGTTAAAATGCCATTAAAGATACAATACATGTTTTCTGCATAACAGTTTTCTAAGCATTTCTAAGCAAATTAACTATTTGAGGGCACTGTATGAATATGTTATGAAATTTTCTTCAATTGATTGAATTTAAAGAGAAAAATGAGGTTACAAGGAAAATAGAACACAAACATTTTTTTTAATTGGTTGTTTATGACCATACACAAATATGGATATTCGTTTTATTTAACAGATTTAACATGTACATCTGTACACAATTTCACTCTGAAACTAACAATGTGAAATATTTATCATGTATATATGGTACTATATTAGTCACATTAGACGGAATGACCTAGTTTTACTTAAGTGAAACCTTTTGGGGGGTTTTTTTTTGGGGGGGGGATGAAATATTCTGATCATTTTCTTATATGGACTTAGGAAATATGTTGAAAATTTAATGGTTTCCCTTTTGGAAATAAGCTTATATTCCCCTTGATTTTGTACTCTTGTTGAGTACACTTTCTCCTGTTGGTGGGCATTTTTTAACCTGAAATTTTGCCAAAAGATTTGACTTTTGCTTTGTATAGCAACAATTAATAAAGCACTCTGCCGGGCTCAGTGGCTCAGCCTGTAATCCTAGCACTTTGGGAGGCCGAGGCGAGTGGACTGCCTGAGCCCGCGGGTTTGGGACACACCCGGGCAACTTGGCAAGACCTTGTCTCTACAATAGATCAAAAATTAGCTGGCGTGGTAGTGTGCACCTGTAGTTCTGGCTGATTGGAAGACTGAGGTGGATGGATCCCCGGAGCCCAGCAGGTCGAGGATGCGGTGGCCAGGAGCGTGCCACTGCGCTCCAGTCTGGGGGACAGAGTGAGACTTCAATTCAAAAAAATAAATAAAAATAAAGTACTCTTTGAAGTGGTGTAGCATTAAATGCCTTGATTTATTAGTGTCAGCACTGATAGTGGAAGCAATGTCTAGTTTTATACCTTGATCTTAGGAAAGGGGCTAAAAGTCTTTATTGATTTGATTTGATGTCAAATATATTTAAATAAATGATGTGGCTAATTGTTAATGTGTACATGAGTGCATGTTTAAAAACTGTAAATGATCCAAAATCTTTCCACAATATGATCTTCATCATTTTGATTATACTATGGATCTCAACGTCTTCTTAAGTAAAAAATATGCACACTTCTTGGACTATTTTGTCACCTGTCTGCATGACTTCATTAATGAGACATATATTATTAGTAATCAACAGTTATTTATCAAGCATTAACCATGCATCAGGCACTGCTACTGATGTTGGAGACTGAAAAAAATAATATAGCACAGTTTCATCACTAAAATTAATTTATCTCAGGGTAGAAAATTAAAAATAATAAAAATGCAATCGTAACAGTAATTGATAAAGTTTTAAATAAAGTCATATGGAAAACAAAACAATCAAGAAAGAATGTGTGTTCTTCAGTAGGGTAAGAACATTGCCAGAGAGAAGATATAAAAATATATGGCAAACATTGTAAAGTTATTTAGAGTTAAAACTTTACATTCCATTTGATTATTGCACTTGATTTATTGACTATATTATTTTACTTTTTTAGAAAATAAGACATGATTATATATGAGTTCAAACATAAAAACAAAGTGATCAAATCAATTTTTAAAAAATAAATATGTATTATCAGAGACATAATTACAAGGAATATATCTCATCTTGTTTTTAGAGATAATCAACATGCATGTGTAGAAGTAGTGTTATAGAATAAATGAACATTATTGTGGTATTCATGGGTCATAATTGAACAAATTCAATTTGCTTTAATTGATTTATTTCATATGCTTCTATATTATTGATGTCAGACTAGAGGTGATATTGAACATAGAAAATATATAAAATAAACATTAGAGGACCTATATATGTTTTTTTTCTTCAGATTTCATTAACTCTAAGAACTCATATTTTGTTGCTGAGATGAACTAGTGATATGTGAGTTATACTGAATATATCTTCCCTGGTTTTATATTATGTTTCATCATTTTGTCAGTAAGGTAGAAGAGGATTTGAGCGTAGTAGTCTTGATTCTTTGTTGTGGAGAGCTATATGACAAAGAACAGATTATTTTGAAAGTTTTTGTTCTGATATTTCTTTTTCAGCCTTACTAGCTACTTCATTTTCATCTGTGTGATATTACAAAACTATCTCTTGGCATCACTAATCAAATACCTGTTTAGAAGAACAAAAGATCTGCTGTAGATTTTTTTTAAAAGTTTATTTAATCTTCAGTAGTAGTTGTTTCATTATACAGTACATTTCTAATGCTTTGTTGAAAGAACAATAGTGGTATGTGTGAATAACAACATACTTACAAAACTATGATTTCTACCCCCCTCCCACACACACACAGATTCCATGGTGCAGTCTAGTGACTTTTTGTCTTTACAAACTGCTCACTGATCTGGCAAAGAAAATTGCCTCAATGTGAATAAATATTGGTTCATTAGTTCTGCTTAATTAACACAAATAAAACTGATGAACCCAGTGTTGTGAGCAATTGCAAACTTTCTATTTTTATAAACAATCCTCAGAAAAAAATATTAAATATTTTTTCTATGAGCATTAATTTTTAATATTTTTGTTATTTTTATAACTTATGGGTAAAAGTACAAATTTCTTAGATGCACATATTCCATGGGAGTAGAGTTTAATTTTTTAGTGTGCCCATCACCCAAATAGTGAACACTGTACACCATAGGTAAGTTTTTAACCCTCATCCCCTCCCACCTTTTGAAATCTCTGGCATCCGTTATTCCATTCTGTATGTCCACATGTACTCCTTTTTTAGCTCCCACTTACAAGTGAGAACATGCAGTATTTGACTTTTTGTTTCTGAGTTATTTCACATAGGAAATGGTCTCCAGTTCCACCATGTTGCTATAAAATACATGAGATTATACTTATGACTGAGTAGTATTCTACACTTTATAAAGTGCATTTTCCTTATCCCCTCAACTGTTGAGGGGCACTTGGGTTGATTCCATATTTTTTCTATTGTAAATCGTGCTGCAATAGATATACAAGGACAGGTATCTTTCTGAAATTATAGTTTCTTTTCCTTTGGATGTATAACTAGTACTGGGATTGCTAGATTGAATGGTAACTCTTTTTTGAGTTCTTTTTGAAATCTCCATAATGTTTTCTATAAAGATTGGAATAATTTACATTCCAACTAACAGTGCATGTGTTCCTTTTTCTTTGCATCTTTGTTACCATCTGCTATTTGACTTTTTAATAATATTCATTCTGATTGGTACAGAATGGTATCTCATTGTGGTTTTAATTTGCTTTTCTCTGACTATCAGTGAAATTGAGCATGTTTTATAAGTTGGTTGACCCCTTATATGTTTTCTTTTGAAACTTTTAATGGGGTTATTTTTTTTTAATTCCCTGTAGATTTTGGATTTTAGTCCTTAGTCTTATATATAGTTTATAAATATTTTTTCCATTCTGTAGATTGCCTATCTACTCTTCAACAAGCATTAATGATCAAGTATTGATCAGAGACTTTGCTAAGTGCTGAAGACTCAAAAGTGCCATAAAGGAAATGCACTGTGTTTCACAAACTTAGTAGATAATAAATATTTATAGTGTAGCATAGTGTTGAATAGTAGATATATTTACTAATGGTTATGACAAATTGCAGGAGATTCTTCCGGAACACAGAAAATAAAGGACAATGTATTAGGTTAGATCACAGAATGGCAGAAGTAGAAAGAATTTAGATCTAAGGACGCGATTTATTATTTCACATATTGACTATGGATTGAAGGAACAAGAAGGGAGATCTCTTATGAGATTTCAAGTCTGTAGTCTGAGCCTGGAAGTTTGGTGTAGTAGGCCGATCCTGTGCTTCCAGTGCAATTCTACAATGTTATGGTTAAATCGCCTTCGACAGCAGAGTTTGGAACCCTAGCAAGAATCAGACTTTGAACACAAGAACGGAATGAAGTTGCACTTATATTTGATTATGTCATAGATCTGTAAACAGTGATCTATTAAAAAAAATTAGTTATGTATATAAGTATAGTGTAGTAAGAGTTTCCACTAGTAGCTTCCACATGGCAACTTCTCCATTTGTCAAAGTCCTCAATTAACATATATTACAGATAAATAGAATTGTTGCATTTAAAACTATGTTTTGCTACTGGAGGGAAACAATATTGGTATAAAAACAGTGGTGGGCTGGGGTATCCACGTGTATAAGGGTGATTTCAACTTCTTTGCGGATCTTGTAGAAATCTGGAAAATTTATAGACCTAGAAAGTCACAGAAGAGAGGTAATATTTTGATACATCTGACTTACTCCTTCCTTGAAACTCCAGTTCTAGCTAAGGCAAAAAAGTGATTACTTATATTTATTTAGAAGAGCTATTTGGTGTAACTGCTAATTTTTTAATGAAACAGAGGCTGCAGGGTCCCCTAGAAATAAATAACAGGAAAAACATAAGTGGGTATAAAAGTGTTGGAAGAATAAAGTACTAAAGTTTGAGTCTAGGAAAGATATATTATGAAGGTGAGAAGAGACACACAACAGGGAGATGGTAAGATATGGCAGAAGTCAGAATCATAGAGATCTGACCACAGAGTTGTAGACTATTTATAAAGTATTTCTAGATTAAAGTCTGTAAGGTGGATGATCCAGACACACTAACCACTCTTCTAGAACAATCACATTTGTTGCCAAAATGTAAAAGCAATAACTACAGCACACACACATACGTATGCATATAAAGGTATAAACATATATAAATATACATGTGTGTGTACACACACACACACATATATATATATAGAGAGAAATATTATGAAAATTGGTTTACATTGGTTATCAAAGCAGAAAAGTCTCACCATCTGCCATCTACAAGTTGAAAAACCATGAAAGCTGATAGTGTAATTTAGACGAATTTTGAAAGCTTGAGAACCATATGAGGTAATGATGTAACTCCATGTTTAAGTCTGAAGGCCCAAGAAGCAGAAGTTTGAAGTCTAAGGGCAGGAGAGAGAGAAAGAGAGGGAGAGAGAGAATCTGCCGTTCCTCTGCCTTTTCTTTTTGCTCAGACCCTCAACTGATTGGGTCATGACCATCCCTATGTATGAGGGCAGATTTTCTTTACTCAATCAACTGATTCAAATGCTAATCTTTTCCAGAAACACTCTAAGAGATAGTCCCTGAAGTAATGTTTTTTACCAGCTATGTTGGCAGCCCTTAGTCCAATCAAGTTGACATATATAATTAGTAATCTCAAGTTCATACCTTTGTATACATAGGCATTTATTTGAACCATACTTAATCTTTAAATAAAAACAATAACAAGATTATAATTCTCTTTCACATAATACAACTATACTCCCCACAAGCAAAGAGACACTAATTTTATCTCTAAAAGCAGAGGTAAAGTCTTTGAGTAATTTTTACTCTCCTTTTGATATCTCATAATTTAAATACTATGGTGTACAAATAATGATACTTAAGTAAGATTGTCTTCAACTTACTGTGGGTTTATGTATCTATAAACTCATTATATGTTGAATATATGGTTAAGTCAGAAGTGAATTTTTGACTTACTCATATTTTCAACTTTCTCTGGGCTTATCAAGCTGTAACTCCATCATAAATCAAGGAACATATCAGATGTATATAACTTTCATACCATTATAAAGTTGAAAAATCTTCAGTTAAACCATCATAAGTTGGGGACTATATATGAGGGGGAAACCTCCAAAAAAAAAAAAAAAAAACAGATTTATCTTTTGGAGGGCAGACTCCTGGTAGTACAGGCTTCCCCTGTTAGGTAAGTGTTAGGAACCCATTGGTATCAGTGTATCAGCTAGTTTTGCTGTGAAGGGCTGCATTTGGATTCAATGAAAATATTTTTGGACATTCTTTCACCCTGTTTGCCATTTTATGGTGGAAGATTTATGAGTGCATGTGCCTATATCGCACTGAATGTTCAGCAGTTTTTGACCAAAAATGTCGTGACCCCTGTGCTTCCCCCACTTACCTGCTTTGACACGAGAGTTTTTTTTTTTTTTTTTTGTAATTGTTTCCCTGGGTGAAAAAAAGAAAAATTTTGCTGATGTGGAAGAGTTGAAACAAAAAAATGACAGAGCACTAAAAGGCATCAAAATTGACGAATTCAAAAACTGTTTTGAGTAGCGGAAAAAGTATCTTGATAGGTATACTACATCAAACAGAAAATACTTCGATGGTGACTGAAATTTAAATAAGTAAAAATACATACACAATTTTTTATAAACTCCATTTTGGGGGTCTCTCCTTGTAAAATGATATAAAGCCAATATATCTTATATTTCACAATAAGATAAGAGAAGAGAGAAAACAAATATTTTTGCCTAATATATGTATATATTAACATAAGTTATTCATAACATTATAGTGGGGAAATACCCATGATAATTACAGTTCTTATTTCTGTAGCTTGTTAAGTGGTCATAGCTTGTATTTATAAATACCTTCTTCTACCATCCATTCTTTATTCCTTATGCCTTCAGGATGCATCTCAACTGGTCACGATTCTTTCTTTAATGGGATGACCCAAGCCTTCATTTCTGAATGATGTGGTCTGTTGGTAGTCCTGCCTAGATTGGTTTGTTGTAGTATTTATTGGCCTCAATCACAGAGTGTGATAATATAGAGTATTCCTAAGGGACCTTCTGTATTTAAGACATACTCTTCTTTATCTACATTGGGGAATAGCAGTCCAATTACCCTTTGGTAGTCAGGATTAATCACCCCAGCCAGCACAGTTACTCCCTTATTTGCCTGTTGATCCAGAGACAGTAGGAAGTCCAAAGTAGCTGGTTGTCAGTTTTAAATTCCAGTTCAATGGACTCATCCTTTTCCCTTTTAGTGGAAGCAGTCCTCCCTCAGGAAATTCAAACTCTAGGGCAGAAGAGTATAAAGGTGTAGAAACAGAAAGCAGAAATTTTGATGGGTGTCACTAGGGGTAATGGGACAATGGTGAGTGGTACCAGTCCCATTTCTACCTCTTGGTTCCTGGACGTAAATCCTGACTTTCAGAGAAACACAACCATCTACTAGATACTGATTCAGAGGTAAACATTCTTCCATAGAACTTTGACCCAGCGCTGCAAGGATTTGCATCTAGCTAGCCCTGGAACTTGAGTCTTAAAAAGGTCATTCCACTGTTTTAACAGACCAGTTGCTTCAAGGTGGTGGGGAACATAGTACAACTAATGAATTTTGTGAGCATAGTGCCACTGCTATATTTACCTGAGTGTCAAAAGAGCTCCTTGATAAAAATCAGTTCTGTATAGGATACCATGACAGTCGCGAAGATATTCTATAAACTCATGGGTGATACTCTTGGCAAATGCTTGTACTATGTGTGAGGAAGGCAAACTTGTATGCAGAGTAAATGCCCATTCTAGTAAGGACAAAGCATAGGTTCTTTCATGATAGAAGTTGTTCAATGTACTCAGCTAGCCAAAAGGTAGCTACCTAGCTGATCACACTGAAGCATACAGCCATATCAGGGAGTCAACATTTATTGTTGATGTTGGCAGAATGGGCACTCATCAGTGGCCACAGCCAGGTCAGCTTTGATGAGTGGAAGGCCATGTTACTGAGTCCATACATAACCTCCATCCCTGCCTCCATGTTCACTTAGTTCATAAATCCAGTGGAAAATGACAAAGGTGCCTGGGAAAAGAAGCAGACTGGCATATATATAATGGGTCAACCTATCTGCTTGATTATTAAATCCTTCTCTGCTGAGGTCAACCTTTGGTGAACATTTACATAGGATCCAAACATTTTCATATTTTTTCCCACTCCAAGGGGTCTATTCACACAGCTCTTCCCCAAATTTGTTACTAATTTTCTAACCACGTTTCTCCCAAGTCCCTAACTATCCAGCCAAACCATTGGCTACAGCCCATGAATTAGTATATAATCAAACATTTGGCCATTTCTCCTTCCAAGAAAATTCAAACCCAAGTACATTGCCTGAAGTTCTGCCCACTGGGAGGATTTCCTGTAATTGTCCTTCAGCTGTGTTTCAATTTCTCTGTAGGGCTGTAGCTCTGGTGCTTGCATACTGTGCAGAAACAGATGTAAACCAGGTTTGAGTCTTCTCTTTCTCTGTCATATGTTCATAAGAAACTCTCCATGAGGCCATAGATGTAACCTGGGAGAGAGAAGTGAAGGTCATGGGCATTTGGACCAATTATTCATGTAATTTACCTATTGTTCTGGGCCTGCTTATGGCTGGTCACATATATACCACATCCATTCGATGCTTAAGCTTTCAAGGATTATTTGGTGAGTCAGATAATACACAGCTCATTATGGGCAGGAGGAGATGAATATCTCAGCTCAAGAAAATAAAATTTTCCTTTTCTCTGTCTTTTTTGTTTTATTTAGATTATCAGTGAATTGGATGATGCTCACTCACATTGATGAGGGAATATCTTTACTCAGTCTACTGAATTTAATGCTAATCTCTTCCAGAAATTTCTTTACAGTTACTTCCAGAAATATTGTTTTACCAGCTATCTGGGAATCCCTTAGCTGAGTCAAGTTGCCTAGTCTCTGGTATATATCATTCTAGTCTCTATGACCATGAGATCAGGTTTTTTAGCTTCCATATATGAGTGAGAATATGTAGTACTTGTGTTTCTGTGCCTGGCTTGTTTGTTTAACATAATTACCTCCATTTTCATCCATGTTGTTCAAATATCATGATTGCATTCCTTTTTAAGGCTGGATAGTATTCCATTTGCATACTGGTATAACCACTTTTTTACTATCCATCCATTTACTGATGAACACTTAGATTGATTCTGTATCTTTGCTATTGTGAATACTGCTGCAATAAACATGCAAATGCAGGAATCCCTTTGATATATTTATTTCTTTTACTTTAAATAGATACTTATTTGTGAGCATCCTGGATAAGATGGTAGTTCTATTTTTTGTTTTTGAGTAATCTCCATATTGTTTTTCAAAGTAGTTGTACTAATTTAGATTTTGACCAACAGTGTATAAGAGTTTCCCTTTCTGACACCCTTGTCAATATCTGTTATGTGCTTTAAAAAATAATAATAATAATTGTCATTCTAACTGGGGTGAGATGATACATCATTGTGGTTTAGATTTTCATTTCTCTGATGATTACGGATGTTGAGCATTTTTTATACCTTTTGGCTATTTGTAATGTCTTATTTTAAGAAATGTCTATTCAAGATTTTTTGCCCTCTCTTTTTTTTTTTTTGAGTTGAAGTCTCACTCTCTCATGGCCACCCCAGTGGCGACAGACTGAGCTCCGGTGTCCTTTGGCCTCAGTCTTCCAAGAAGCCGGAACTACAGGCTCATGCTACAATGCCTGGGTAATCTTTTAATTATTATAGAGATGGGGTCTCACCAAGTTGCCGAGGCTGGTCTTGAACCTGCGTGCTCAAGCAGTCCACTTGCCTCAGCCTGCCAAAGTGCTGGGATTACAGGTTGAGCCACTGAACTCGGCCTTTTGCCCATTTTTAATGGTATTATTATTACTTTTTTAAACTGTTGAATAGTTTAAATTTCTTGTGTATTCTGGACATTAGTCTCTTTTCATGTGAGTAATTGTCGAACATATTCTTCCTGTCAAGAGATTGTCTCCTTACTCTATTTTGGAGCAGAAACTTTTTAGTTTACTGTAGTTCCATTTTTCTATTTTTGTTGTTCTTGTTGTTGTTGTTGACTGTGCTTTTGAGATCTTAGCCATAAAATCTTCACCTAGACCAATGTCCTAAAGAGTTTTCCAAGTTTTCTTCTAGTAGTTTTATAAGTTTTGGATCTTATGGTTAAGTCTTTATCTTGAATATCTTGAGGAGATGAATACTTTGTGGTGAGAGATAGGGGTCCAGTTTCATTTTTCTGCATATGGGTTATTTAGTATTCCTAGCACCTTTTATTGAAGAAGGTGTCCTTTCTTCAATATATGTTCTTGGAGGCTTAGTTGAATATCGGCTGAATGTGAATATGTCAATTTATTTCTGGGTTCTCTGTTTTGCCCATTGGTCCAAGTGACTATATTTATACAAATAGCATGCTGTTTTGATTGCTATAGTCTTGTAGTATGTTTTGAAACCAGGTAGTGTGATGCCTCTGGCTTTTTATTTTTGCTCAGGATTGTTTTGGCTATTTGAGCTCTTTTTTGGGGTGAGGGGGCACTATGGTTATTTTAATAATATTAATTCTTTAAAGCCTAGAGTATGGAATGTTTTTCCATTTGTTTATGTCCTCAATTTCTTTCATCAGTGTTTTGTAGTTCTGTTATTGTTGTTGTTTAGAGATCTTTTACCTCTCTGGTTAAATTTTTTTCAAGGTATTTTATTCCATTTGGTAGCTATTGTAAAATGATTACTTTTATGATTTTCTTTTCTGCTATTTTAATATTGATATATAGAAACACTATTGAGTTTTGTATATTTATTTTGTATCCTGCAATTTTACTATGTTTGTGCTAACTTTACTACGTTTATTAGTTTTAAAAGTTTTTGTTGTTGTTGTTGTTGGAGTCTTTTGTTTTTCTAGATATAAGATCAGAATAAATCAGGCATATAGCAATAGAGACATAATCAAAGAGGGACAATTTGATTTCCACTTTTCCAGTGTAAGTGCTTTTTACTTTTTCTTCTTGCCTGATTGTTTTGGCTAAGACTTCTAGTACTATATTAAATGGGAAGAATGGGAAAGTAGGCATCCTCATCATGTTCCAATCCTTAGTCACTTTCAGTATGTCCATATTCAGTATGTTAGCTTTGAATTTGTCATATATGACTTTTATTATTTTGAAATATGTTCCTTCTGTGTCTAGTTTGTTGAGCATTCTTATCATGATAGATTTTAGTTCTATTTTTATTTTTTGTATAATATTTTCCATAATGGCTGTACTAATATATGTGCCTACCAACAGTGTACAAAGATTTCTTTTTCTCCACATCTGCTCCAGTATTGTTTATCTTTTGTCTATTTTATAATAGCCATTCTAACAGGTGTGAGGTGATATCTTATTATGTCTTTAATTTACATCTTCCTGATGATAAAACAACTGTTTTTAATGTCAGTACCAGATAGTGTTTCTAACTGCTAAGAAGTTAGAATGGATAAATATTTAATAATAATTCTCCATAGATTTCTTATGTGTATATAAGATATGAGCAACATAAAATTACTAGCAATGCCTGAAAATAGGACATGCTAGCAATTCTATAACCCAACTACTATGAAAAAAACTTTCTAATCATTTGATATAGTGACAGGACACAAAATCTTTATGAAATTGGTCTGTATAACAGCATATGGTTAACAATTATAGAAATATTTCAAAATGTACTAAAATTTTTAAAGCATCACAATCTAATCATAAAAAGTAGTTCTAATGCCACACATCACTTGAAACATACAATTACCATGTCACCTTCTATGGAAGACAATTTCCTGGGAGTTCTCCCATGCAATGAAAATCAATAAATCTCATGCTAAAACCCTGAGAAATGTTCTGTTTCTTGAAAGAGCATTAACTGAGGACTTTTGTTTTGAAAAACTGTCTTTTAGCAGTTAGATTAATCATTTTTATAAGACGACATAAATAAGGTAAGAAAATAGACCAAAGTTGGTATATATAAGTTTTAAAATGGTGCATAAAATGTCAAAATATGTTCTGAGGCAAAGGACTATAGAGTAGATAAAAATTGAAATGTCCACTTACATTTTTGTTGCTTTTTCTTAAAATTCTTTTGGTTAAATTTGTGTAGGTACATGCTTGTCAGTCATATGGGCATGTTGTAGACTGGTGGGGATTGGGTTTTAGGTGCCCGCATTCCCTAAATAGCAAATATCAATTTGTCAGTTTATAGGACAAAATTTACAGTCATGAAATAAAAAATGTCAGGAAATGAGCTGCAGTATCTTAATAATAAACTGTTGTACTATTTCTTTTAACTAGTACAACAAGATAGCCTACCTTTTAATTTCGAACTATATTTCAGAAAATAAAGGGAGATTTTTCAGGGGCATTTGAAAAGTTGATGGTGAAAGAAGACTCTAGGACATCACTTACCTGTTTTACCAATAAGAATCACACAGTTTGTGTGAATTATTTTCTTGGATTCTTACTGTATTTATTTGTGTTTGTGACTTTCTAGGGTCGGAATTGCTACTTTATATTTTTATTTCTGTCTTAGTCTTCACATTTATATATTTTATATTGTTTCTGAAATACAAGTTGAATTTGAGGGTACTGTTCTTCCCTATTATTTTCATTATTTTTTGTTCAAATAAAATATGAATGTACTCATGCTATAAAATTATTCAAGTAGTTAACTTCATTTCCTTTTAATGCTTTAAAAATATGTATTTTTGGTTCACATGGTACCAGCTTAAATTATACCATTGGGTATTTACTTGACTAAATTACAATTTGGAAGAGTAAAACATTTAAAATTAAGTATGCCTCATTTCAATCTCAGAGTTAACTGTGTGAATGTCTGAAGAAAAATAAAAGAAACATCAAGATATGCTCTGTTTGGTTATGTGTGATTAATTTACTTTTATTTTACCTTTATTTCTTATTAGGAAAATGCTGTGAGTTAGTCTTTGCATAATATAGGCTTCGATAATGGACTCTCCCTTGTCATTCAGAGCATTTTCCTTCTGTTCTGAATATAATTAGTTGAAATTTGTATCCGAATATCTATGCATGCTGTGGCAAATTGAAATAACTTATAGATGTGCATCTTTGTTCACACATGTAAAATACAGTGGTAGGAGACAGAAAACTAAGATTCAGATTCTGTAAGATTTATCTCCAAATGACTATAGAGTATGCTATAATACAGTATGACTATGTCATTTAGCTACTAGGCTAATAATTTATTTATTCCCTACATTTTTACATGAAATGAAGCTTCAGTCCTGATTATTATAGATAGACAACATTAAAACCAGAGTTAAATATTCTAGACATTGGTCAAAAATATTGTCAAATATAATCAAAGACATATCATG
This sequence comes from Tarsius wallacei, assembly GCA_963574415.1. Lineage (NCBI taxonomy): Eukaryota > Metazoa > Chordata > Mammalia > Primates > Tarsiidae > Tarsius > Tarsius wallacei. The sequence continues at coordinate 14,108 of CAUYQG010111484.1, read as the reverse complement.
ACTTGTGCCCATGAAAATATAGTAGATTAAATGATTCATTTATGGTAGATTTACTCATTATTTAAACCAGAGGGATTTTTTGTTGTTGTTGTTCTCTTTTTTGTGTGTTTTTGTTTGTTTGTTTTAGAGTTGTGGAGTACATGTGAAGATTTTCTACATAAGTAAATTGCGTGCAAGTGAGGTTAAGTCAGAGTTTTAAACAGAGTATCCCTCATTCCAGTTATGCTGATATCTGATTAGTAATTAATTCTTCTAATTTCCCTATTAAACTATTTCATCTCATTAAAATGTGCATCCACAGTATATCTAGCTTCAGAAAAAAATGTTCAGAGAAAATGAATGTGTCTGCTGAGCAAACAGTGAAGCTAGAAAAAAGGATTGCACAGGGAATTAGATTAGCCACGCTGGTAAAGGCAGAGATGAAGCCCCATTAGGTCTGGCCCAGACAGCACTTGTGTTTAGAAGAGCTGAGCAAATCACATTAATTAATGTTCACAACTTTCTTTGGTGAAAGGGCCTGGTGTCAGAGAGAAGACACGTATTTTCTTTTTTATCTGTACATTATAAAAGCCCACCCAGGTCCCTGGGTCACTGAAAAGAAAGAAAAAGGAACTGAAGCAAAATTAATCATTCTTTTGGTCTCAAAGCAAAAATAACATTTACCCATGTAAACCATTCCTTGATTAAAATGTTTAATTTTGGACGTGTGTGTGTGTGTGTGTGTGTGTGTGTGTGTGTGTTGCATTTCCAGAAAATTCTACCAAGACAAAGCCTTTGTCTGAAAAGCCTAAAACTTTAAAATATTATCAAAGTAGTACTGTAGTGTTACTTTGTTCACTCCAGTAGTTTCTATCAGGCTTTCTAGCCCTAACAGATTACCATCTTGTGTGGATGCGGAAATAAAGATGGTTATGTTATAAAGACCACGGCATGTGAATTGCCTGATAAAGTTATGTATAAAACAGAATCATATGTTCTGAAAATAAAATAATATTGCATTTCAAAACTGATACATCAAAATTAGTGTTACTACTTTCAAAGTCACCTCCTTGGAAGTAGTTGTCATTTAACATGTTTTTTAAAAGCAACACTTTTGGTAGTAACACTGATAGCCTTCATTTATTTATTTATTTATTTACTATTTATTGCGTCAGAGTCTCACTCTGTCACCTAGACTGGAGTGCAGTGGTACACTCACGGCCACCGCAGCCTAGACCTGCTGGGTTCAGTCGAGACTTCTGCCTCAGTCTTCCAAGTAGCTGGAACTGCAGGCACCCACCACTGCGCCCGGCTAAGTTTTTGATTTATTGTGGAGATGAGGTCTTGCCAAGTTGCCCATGCTGGTCTCGAACCTGTGGGCCCAGGCAATCCTCTCACCTCAGCCTCCCAATGTGTGATAGCCTGCATTTAAAGGAGAGAGAAATGAGGGAACAGAATATTGGGGAAAGATGTAACATGGGGAAGCCAGTAGGTTGCTCAGAGTCTCATGTGATAGAAATTACATCATTTTCATAAGGAATCAATACAAACTGGTCTTCAGTTTTGCAGATCTAGAATGTAGAATACTTCATAGAGAATACTCAATGATAATTTAATTTAAGTGGACTGAATCACTTTAATAATCTTGCAAGAAGCTGATATATAAACAAAAATCATAATATCTTATTCCTATGCATTTACCAGAATACTTTTATCTGATTTACAAGATGTGCTCTTCCTTTTTATTAATTTACATGATCTGCTAAGTATTTAGAAAACATTTGGAGCCAGGGGGGTGGGGGGGAATATATTATCCAAAACAATAGTCCTTTAAGGCTGTGATGTGAAAGAATACAAACATTCCTGCCCTGCAGCCGATGTTCTCCAGTTCCCACATCTTTCAGATTCATTAATACTCCTAGAAAATGCTGGCTGCTACTGTTGAATTTCCAACATTTAAATTTCCATTTATGCAAGCAGCATGCAGAAAGACCATTTTTCCTCAGCACATTCTTTTGTCAGATAGTGTGCGATAACATTTATTAGATACACTTTCTAATGAACAGTTCTAACACTGATCCTGGTATTAGTCTGTTACTTTGGTTACACATATTCTATGTTCCCAAATTGTACAGTATATTTACATGAAAATGATTGTATATTCTTTCAGAAGGTAGAGCGTATCCATGAAAAGATCATTTTTTCCTATTTTCAGGCTGACAATTCCAAGAGTGCCTTAGTGTGGCAACCATGCAGAAAGTATATATATTATCGTGCTAATCATAAAAGTGTACGTGGAAGAAGATGCTAAAGGTGGGCCATGCTTTATAAAATGAATTTTATTCGTAAAGATATGCTAGCAACCAGTAATTACCTATTATGATAGGAAAATCCAAGAATAGGAATAGATTTTTCAAGTTGCTGTGCCTAACATATTTATCTTAGCTATAGATAATGAGATGTTCAGCTTGGTAAGATTATAAAAAGCTGGTTACGGTCTGCAAATTTTTCAGCATAATAACTAAGAGATAGTTCAAGTTTGCTTTTGCTTGGGTTTACATAAACAAGTCGCCAATCAGTGCAAAGATAAACAATACATGAGTAAGTGGACAAAACTTGTCCATGCATTCATGCTTTTTATTACCAAGGTGGGCAACAAAAATTTGGTTTAGCCATTTAAAAAGCTTCTGATTTTGATACTTTTAAAACAGTGAAGAAACCAAATCCACAATCAATAGATTACCTACTACTTTATAAGGAAATTCCTTACTTTTCCAAAGATAACTACTTTTTGGGGGGAGGGGGTTGGAGTCTCACTCTGTCGCCCAGGCTGGAGTGCAATGGCATGCTCATGGCCACCGCAGCCTCGACCTGCTGGTATCAGGCGATCCTTCCTCTCAACCTTCCAAGAAGCTGGAACTACAGGCACATGGGATCTATTGTAGAGATGAGGTCTTGCCAAGTTTCCCGGGCTGGTCTCAAGTTGAACCTGTGGGTTCAGGCAATCCTCTCACCTCGGCCTCCCAAAGTGCTGGGATTATAGGCATGAGCCACCACGCCTGCTTTCCTACTTCTTAATTCTATTTTTTCCATCAACATTATACCACCATATATTTATATACAAATGCATTCATTTTCCTTGCATACACCCAGTAAAGTCTCTTTTCTTTACTATAAAAAGTATAACTTTTTTCTGGTGAATTAGATTTAAATTAAAATATATGTTACATAAAACAATGAATGATTCCATTTTTGTATTTGTGCCAAGAAAAATAATTTGAGTACTCCCTTCATTAAGATAAACTATGCCTTCATATTAGCCATTTTATTATTAGAAATAATAGCTATTATCAGGGTCATTTGGGCTAACCTTTTTTGGAGGTTACTAATTATTTTCATTTATAACTACTGAAATAATAATATTTTATTTCAACTATTGTAGGAGTTTGTCAAATGGCTAAATCTCTAAAATAGCTGTCGGCAGAGTATATATTGTCATCAGCTAACCTGACAGCATGGAGGCGTTAATCCTTTACTAACAATATGAGCTGAAAGGGAGAATATAACACTTAAACAAATACTGTTCTTTTTATTATCTCAATGATAATATTAAAGCATAAAAATTGGTGACAGAGGTGTTCTAAGGAAATTTTGATATGTGACAGAAATGATAACTAATTATAATTATAACAAATTGTAACATCAAAAAGCACCCTGTGTTAAAATTTCAGTGGACTTGGAGAAAAATCTTACATCTAATGTAAATTTTTTTCTAATTTTAAACTTATATTTGGTGGGGAGGGGTTGCTGCTTTGGGGCTTATAACTAATCTACCTGAATAATTGAAAACATTTTCTTTAAATGCAACTGTTTTCCTTCATTTTCAGTGTGGAGTGATTCCTGTTAATGACATTCTTGGTGTTGAGTTGGGATGAGAATGAAATAGGTGTCTTATTTCTGCATGCATAGTTATTGATGCCAGCGCAAACTAGAGAAATATTCTAAAATGGGAAAAGGAAATAATTTTTTTAAAGATGAAATACCCACACATATTTGCCTCTTCACACAGAAATCAAATCTGATTGATTAACCAACTATGGAGTATTTGTAACTTAATGTCAGTCACTTCTGTTGTTGTTGATAACTAGAGAATTATTCTGTGGTCCTAATGATTATACATTTTTAGTTTATCAACTGAAATCATGTAGAAATTACACAAGTAAATTATTGTGTGAAGTAAAACAGGGAAATATTGGTTAACGTAAGCTTTTTAAATGGAATTGTCTTTAGCTCATGACTAAGGCTAAATGAATATTTCTCAGTTTTTATAGCTTTAGTCAATGAAGTTTAATTTTGAATAACAAAAATACTAGTTACTATAGAATCACATTTATTTCTTTATATAATATCCATTTTTATGCAAAGAAAAAAGTAATTGACATCACTTTAATTTGGGGATGTTCAGAGTTGGCCTTTCTCTTAGTTGATAATGAATATTCCTTTTTGTATGTTATTATCACACAAAAATCTCATTAAGACTCTAAGGCCATCTTATCCTCACATATTTTTCTATTTCTGAAATAAGAAGTAATGATTTAGTAGTGCAAAAGGTAGCCACATTGGAAAGAAACTGTTACAACCAATTTTCCAATTAAATATTTTCATAAGAAACTTCTACAAGTGGTGAATATTGAATCCTGTGCACCCAAATTAATAGAACTCTAAGTAAGTGGAAGGCTATATGTACTGCTTCAAGCAGAGAATAATTTTATTATGATGACTCTCCAAAAAAGACACAGCATTGCCAATAAGCCATTAGCTATGTTATGTTGTACCTTGAGGTTGAATACAATAATCCAGGATATGTATCTTTAACACGGAAGCACATAAAATATTCCTATAAAATGGATATATGATAAGCATATCCAAGACAAAAAAAAAGCTACTTTCAACCATTGCTACCACTGTATTTTATTCCTAACTTCTCCCGATAACTACTTTGCAAAGATAGAAAAAAAAGACAAGAAAAGGAAATTTGAAGTGTGTTAGTGAAATATGATTCCACATTATTTTTGCTGCAAGTAACATGACACGAAACGTATAGCATAAAATGTAACAAGCTGGGAAAAATAAAGGAGAGATGAATTTATGGAATATCTGGAAAATATATTCCAAATAAACTCTAACTTATTTTTCAAAATGGCTTTTTAAATAATTTAAATCAATGAACAATATTTGGAATTTTCTGGAGTGCTTATTATATCAGGTTTATAGTTATAGAAAAATGTATATGATTTTTAAAATAAAGATTATGTTGTTTATCAATGTATTAAAATATTAAATACATTGAATTTCATGCAATTACATATTAAAGTATTAAAATACATTCATAAACATTCAGAATTTTAAAAATATCCTCTTATTGTGAAGTTACCACTACTGATAGCAAAAATTTACTTTCTATTTTAAATTGGTCAGAGAATGATACTGTGCATTTAAACCTATTAAAATAATCAATACAAATCATTCAAAAATAGTGAGATTGATTAGCATCATGCAACTCATATGCCAGTGGCTGAAGTTTGGCTTTTCAGGCCACTACACATATAAAAAGTCCATCTACTCGGCCTCAATACAAGTGAAGTAACTTGAAATTCTTAAAAAAAAAAAAGCAGTCTGTTGATAGACAAAAATAAGAACTGACAGGAGTAATTTCAAATAGCTCCAAGCAAATTAACCATAATGTTTACTAATAGCATCATTTTTGCTAATAAGGATCAGGTCATTAATAAATACTGGGCAAACAAAAAGGACTCAGAGTTCCAATTAAGTATGCAAATGGATGAAGGTCATAAGGAATTATAAAAGGTTATTTTAAAAGCTTAAATATACTAGTCACTAAGTAACTGGGAATGTCATGGAGCAACTTCTGTTGGATTTTAGGGTCATTCTTTCTGGAGGAATATGCATGTACTGTAAGTTGAATATCAGAATAATTGCTCAAATCAGTTGTCTAGTATATGAGCAAAGTTGATGTCTCGTACTTTATCATTTTTTTGGAAGCATCCACTTCACAGAGTTGTTCTTTTTGCTTGTTTTGCAGTTAAACTTATTCTTCCAGTTTATTTTCATTGTGGTTAATACAGCATAAAATTTAACATTTTAGCCACATTAAAGTATCCTGTGGTTTTGAATACATGAATGTTATGCAACCATCACCACCATCCATCTGGAAAACTTTTTATTTTGAAAAAAAACAAAAACATTATTCTATTAAACACTAATTCCCCATTTCCCTGTCCCCAAAATTTCTGAAAATTGACATTTTGCATTCTGTCTCTATAATTTTTGTTTTCTGGGTGCCTCATGTATGTGGAAACATACATTATTTGTCTGTGATTTGCATATTTCACTTTGGATAATACCATTCAAGGTTCATCTAGGTAGTAGTATATGTCAGAATTTCCTTTTAAGATTAATATTTCATTGCATGTAGGAACAACATTTAGTTTATCTGTTGATGGATGCATGTTGCCTCCAATTTTAGCTATTGTGAATAATGCTTCTATGAACTTGAGTGTACAAGTATCCCTTTGAGAACATGCTTCAAATTGTTTTGGTTTTATTGATTTTTCTCTATTGTTTTACTATTCCCCATTTTATTATCTTTGCTCTGATGTTAATTATTTGCTCACTTCTTCTACCTGTGCATTTCATTTGTTGATCTTTTTTATAATTCCTTAAGTTGTGGAGAAAGATTGTTGACTCAAGATCTTTCTTCCTTTCTAATGGAAGTAAAAATTTTTCCCATGTTACTGTTTTTGCTGCATCTCACAAGTTTTATTTGTTGCATTTTTGTTTATTTGTCTCTAGTAACTTCTAAATTTAATTATGATTTCTTTTTTGATTCATTGATTGTGTAAGAGTATGTTTTTTTTAATTTCGGCAAATTTGTGAAATTTTAAGGGTTTTTTTTATTTTTATTTTTTCTATTACTGACTTCCAACTCCATCCCATTGTGGTTGGAGAAGATATGATACTTCTTATTACATACATTTAAAAAAATGTATTGACTTAATGTATGGTCTAACCTATGTTCTATTCTGGAAGAGGTCCCATATACATTTGAGAAAAATGTGTATTCTACTGTTGCTGAGTAGAGTGTTCTGTATCTGTCTGTTAGACCTGGTTAATTTATTGTATTTCAGTTCCTCTCTTTCCTTAATTATCTTCTCTCTAGTTATTCTCTTTATCATAGCTGGTGGAATATTAGTCTGTAACATTTTTTGTATAACTGTCTATATCTTCTTTCAATTCTATTAATTTTTACTTCATATATTTTGGTGGCCGTTATTAGGTACATGGATATTAGGTACATGAACCTTTTATTAATGCATAATGTCCTTCTTTGTCTCTAATAACCTCTTTAAACTTAAAAACCATTTTGTCTGATATTAATATAATCATCCCTGTTCATTTTATGACTATGTTCATGGAATAGCTCTTAAAATTCTTTCATTTTCAACTAATTTATTTCTTTGAATATGAAATTATTATTTTGTAAACAGCATTTTATTGGATGACTTAAAAAACAAAAAACTCTGGCTGGGCGCTGTGGCTCAGGCCTGTAATCCCAGCACTTTGGGAGGCAGAGGTGAAAGGATTGCCTGAGCCCAGGGATTTGAGACCAGCCTGGACAAATTGGCAAGACCTCGTCTCTACAATAAAAAAAAAAAAAATTGCTGGGTTTGGTAGCGTGCACCCGTAGTTCCAGCTACTTGGAAGGCTGAGGTGGAGGAATCGCCTGAGCCCAGCAGGTCGATGCCGGGGTAACCTCGAGCACTCCAGCATGGTCCACGGACTGAGACTCCTACTCAAAAACAAACAAACAAAACAAAACAAAACAAACAACTCTACTCTGCCAATCTCTGCTTTTTAATTTGAGAGTTATGTGTAAAATAATTACTAGAATTACTAGATTAGAAAAGACTTCTGTCATTTTTCTATGTGACTTATAGATTTTTTTGTCCCTCAGTTCTTGCATTACTGTCTTCTTTTGTGCTTAAGTGACTTTTTGTAGCAAAAAGTTTTAATTCTCTTATTTCCTTTTCTGTGCATTTTGTTACTGTGTTTTAGTTACCATGGGAATTACATTTAAAGTTCTCATTTTTATATTAGAATTTTAATTTATACCATTTTAACTTCAATAACATAAAAATTATATTCCTTGACAGTTGTCTTCAACTCTTTCAGTTGTTTTGTTGTTTTCTACATTTTCTATATTGCATGTCTAAAACAAAAGTAACATAATTCTAATGCATTAGACTATTAAATTTTGCTCAAAGCAAAATGTGTAGTTTCAAACTAAATTTCCAATACTAGAAATAAATTGGTCATGTATTTACCTGGACTGCAATCTTTATTCATATAACTATAAATTCTAGTATCCTTTCATTTTAAACTATAGAATTCCTTTTAGCATTTCTTGTAGGGCAGGTATACTGGTAATAAACTCTCTCAACTTTTGTTCATCTGAAGCTGTTTTAATTTCTCCCTCACTTTTAAAGGAAAATTTTGCCAAAAATATAATTCGTGGTTGATAGTTTTTTTTAATGACAAATATATCAGTTTACTGTCTTCTGGACTCTGAAGTTTCTAATGAAAAATCTGAAAATCTTATTAACCTTGCATATATGAGTCCCTTATCTGTTGCTGATTTCCAATTGCTTTCTTTTTTTGAAAATTTGATTAAAATGTATCTCAGTGTGTGTCTCTTTGTGCTCATCATATTTGGAGTTCACTTATTTTCGTGGATGTTTATATTTACTTCTACCAAATTTGGGAAATTTTCAGAAACCATTTCTTCAAATATTATCTGTGCTTCTTTCTCTTCTACTTATTTTGAGATTCCCACAATGTGCATATTGGTCTGCATAGTTGTTTTTTACAAGTCCCTTATTTTTCACTATTCTTCAGCCTTTTAAAATTTCTATTCCTCACCTCAATAAATTCCATTGTTACATATTCAAATGCACTGATTCTTTTTTCTGCCTGTTCAAAACTACCTTTGAAACCCTCTAATACAATTTTCATTTCAGTTTTTATACTTTTTTGCACCATATTTTTTTTTGTTTTAGAGTACTTTATATCTTTACTGTTATTCAATTTTTGCACTATACATATATATTTGTGTGTGGTGCCTTTACAACCCATTCTTGCTTCCATGAGCTGCATAAAAGCCGCTCCAGGAATATATACACAGCTGCTTACCAAGGGGCTTGGTAATGGGATGGCTGCCAAATATTGACCAAAATTAACTGTATTTTACCATTCATGCCTTCTCTTAGAAGCTACAAGCCTTCAATATATTTATGTGTTTACTACTGTCTCCATGTCTTTAAACATCTTTAAGGAAGTTGTTTTAAAGTCATTGTCTAGAAGATCTACCATCAGATTATTCTCAAGGACAATTTCTTTTCTTTTTTTTCCTTTCTATAGGAAATACTTTTTTTTTTTTGGATGCCTTGTGATTTTTGTGTTGAAAACTGTACATTTGAATCCAGTAATGTAATAAATCTGGAACCCTTCATCAAAGCTTGCTGTTTTTGTTTTTATTTGCTTTTGTTTTAATTTTGTTTTATTTGGAATTCTGTACATTGTCTTTCTGTCAAGTATTGACCTGGAATGTAAATTTCAGGTCTTTTCGGTTTTTTGTTTGGTTTTGTTTCTGAGGCTGTACTTTTCTCTGGACATTCCTAATGATTTTCTAATAATTTTCCATATTTTCAGTTGCTTTTGAATATTTTAGTCTTTAATATCTGGCTCAAAAAATGGAGAAAGAGAAAAAGTAAAACAAAAGTCACCAGTGCTTTCAATGCTCTGAGAGTCACTTCATCAGTAGGGGTGGAACTTGCACCAATGAGGGGAGGTACAGCAACAATGGCTACTTGCCACTGTGGTTGCAGCTTCAACCACAAAATCAGCAATTAGTGATCAGAACACAGATTTCCCAATATTTGAGGATCAGTGCCTTTACTTTCCATGCTTGCTTTCATGAGCTGCATGAAAGCTGCTCCAGGAACATATGCATAGCTGCCTGCCCAAAGGCTGGGTAGTAGGAACAAATGTAACTGCAATTTAACATCCAAGACTTCTTTTGGAAGATATAAGCCTTCAATATATTTCAGAGTTCGAAAGAATTTATATGATATAGATGTTGCTTATATAATTGTTGTCTGGGTTAAGAGATAGTCACCCTACACCCTGTCAAGGAAAATTAATGGAGTTAATGAAGCAATAATGAAAATTGAATATAATTCTGACTCTTAAAAATGAGATTGATGTATGATTATTTCCAACTTTCTTTTCTGTTTAAAATGAAGCCAACTTTCATACTTTTTCTTTTCTCTTCCTCAATCTTTCCCTAGAATCAATAGTTTTCAGAGATAATTGTGTTTTATAAAAAGTAGAGATGTAAAAGACTGTGAAGTCATTTAATCTACTCTAAACTGAGATAGGATTATTCTTTTATACTCTTTAAATGTCTCATATTCATAGTGAATGAGGATCATAATAAAGTGAGTAGAAACTGATCTTTCCTATTTCACTGTCTTGCCAAAATTCTTTCCTGTTTTGGATTTTTAATATTAGATTTTCAAGGACTTCCTAAGCATTACAAACGATGCAGCACTGGCTAAGTATAGTAGTGGGCAAATATAAATTATATTATATGTAATCTATAAGTCCCATGATTATGAATATTTAAGAGTGTTGTAATGTAACAATAAAAGTTTTGTATATATTATTGAAATTCTATTTTTTTAAAAATCTGTTTTATTTTTATGGTCTATTATGAAATCATTAATTCAGGTTGATAAATCCTTCTTTAAAATTGTTTTTCCACTTATTCTTAGATGACATACATTGTTTTCATTTAAAGCTAGGGATTACATTCATCATTTTCTGTTCATACATAATCCAAGAATAAATAAATATTGATAGCAACCATACACTCTAAAGACATCCTCCATCTGTGCTATCAAATGCATACATTTTTCCCCTAGAATATATGTTTTCATAAAATTTTATTAACAGGACAGTCATCCCAATGTATGAGAACTCATTTATGACAAATCAAGAATAAACATAGAGCTGAAGTGAAAAATTGTCTGCCAGGGTTGCAATTAATTTTTTAAAATTCCTTTAAAAAAATGAACCTCATTTTCTTGTTTGGAATGACATCTGATCAATTGATGTTTAACTTAAATAAGTTGATTGCCTTTCTAGAACAGACAAGATATAGTTAAAATATATTTAGCTCTAGTGCTTAACTGCAAGAATTACTGTAGTCCTCAAGGATGATGACCTTTTCTAAATGTACTTGTCATGCCCCCCAAAATTGACAGTTTTCAGCATATGGTGCTACAGGTATCATCACACTACAAAAGCAGAAATGCTCTCCTTATCCTTTACAGATCATTAAATGTGATCAGTAATAAAGCTTAAGTGAAGCAGTTTACTGTCATGGAATCTCTTGGTACTTCTCTATAGAATTCACGAGGTCATATTCCATAGTGTCAAGGAAAATCAAGCTAATGGAGCAATTTCATTAAAATTAATTGAGTATAATTCCAACTCTTAAAAATACGAGATTTGTGTGGAGTTACTTTCAACTTTTTTTTAGCTTAAAGTGAAACTAACTTTCATATTTTTTTCTCTTCCTCAATCTTTTCCTTGAATCAATAGTTTTAACTGACAATAGTGGTTTATAAAATTTATAGATCTAAAAGATCTGTGAGGTCATTTAATCTATTCTACGCTGAGTTAGGATTATTCTTTTATTCTCTTTACATGCCTCTCATATCTATACTGAATATCCTTCATTATAAAGACTCTAGCAAGACTGAAAATTATCATGTATTGAAGCTTCTGTGAGTGCTTTGTTAAATCCCATACACTTATATTTAAAATGTATTGTAATCCTGGTGGCAAACCTGCATGGACCAACTAGGTAGATTTTAGTTTAATAATCAAGATTTATGTTTATTTCATAAAACAATAGTTTATGCACATCAGCAGGACTAGCAGATATCTGAATAAATATGATATAGACAGACAGAGTATACCTTTAGCATGACTGACTTCCCTGTCAATGGGAAATACTGTTCTTCTTATAAAATCAATTTTACTATTCTGAAAAGTTAAATAGCTTGCATTTTGGCTTCCTCTACTGTGCTTAGTTATGCATAAATATCATAGTCCTCTTGCCAGGTAGTCAGTTTTTATAATTAAAATATTCACTAAGTTGGCAAAATTAAGTATAAAGAGGAAGCCATGATGGTGACCAAAAGAGTATATTGAGCCTTGCTATTGAGAGCAGATTTTGGCATGTATAGCCTGATAGTATTTGAGACATAACTAAAATAGGTTATTTTATTTTCATAAGGATGAAAATCTCCTTCAGTGTCATTTATTGCATGTTTTTATATGGCCCTTATAGAAATTGAAATTTACATCCCAAACAACTTTTTTTTTATTTTTGAAAACTGCCATTGAAAAAAATTATCCCTATATTTATAAGAATTAAATTAATACTTTTAGTTTATTTTTAACCCTTTTTAATTTTTTTTTATTTTGAAGATGTGAGGTACAATTCAGGGTTAGGTATACAAATGTTCATTATGCAGGTACCCTTGTTGATGAGGTGTGCCCCCTTATACCTTTTAAAGTGCTATTTATTTTTTATATCACTAGTCTGGGAGAGTGATGTGTTTAATCAGAGAAACTTAAACACATTGAAAACTACTTTTCTAGTGTTACTCTCAGTATTATATTAATCACTGCTGGGTAGAGTAGGTATGCAACTACTAAAGCCCTAGAATATAACCAATATATCAATTGGAAAGTCTTGTATATTATACAACTCTGTTAGCATGGTAGGGTACCTGACCAGGGATCATATGGAGAGATGAAGCAGGGTGACTGTAGGTAGAAGATATCTTTTTAAATGAACTTGCTGATAAAAAGCTTCAGCGGCATGACATATATCTGACATGCTGGGAAACAATGGCTGACAGAGCAAACCAACATGTAACAATTGGATTCAGGAGTGTATATATAGGGCCATAAGCCAAATGAGGCTTGTGAGCAGCCGCCAGAGTTGCAAATCAAAAGCCATTACACACCTATTCCATGTGGGGCCAACTGTTGAAACTAATTGTACCATTTTCTTTAGGATTTTCGTAAATTAAGGCAGCCATCAATTGATGACCAGACCATATGGGATATCATTTTACTTCTAATAAAGGAATTATTCCGCATTTGGAAAAATTTTGATTTTGTCTATTGTCATTTTCTTTTTTTTTAAATTTTATTATAAAGATGTGGGGTACAATTCAGGGTTAGGTGTATAAACATTGATCATGCAGGTACCCTTGTTGATGAGGTATGCCCCTCCCTCCCCTAGCAGTTTCCCTCAACTGCCAATCCCACACCCACACCCCAGACAGTTTCCCATTACTGCCAATCACTTTCTTGTAGCATTATAATTGTTCAAGGTCCATTTATGAGTGAGAACATATGGAACTCTCTTCTTTGTTTCTGTGATAAATCATTGAGTATGATCGACTCCAAATCCATCCAAGTTGCTGCAAAGTCCATATATTTGTCCTTCTTTATGGCTGCATAATTGTCCATTGTGTATATCTACTACATTTTTTTTTTATCCAATCCAGCTTTGATGGGCAACACGGTTGGTTCCATGTTTTTGCTATTGTGAATGGAGCCGCAACAAAGATACGTGTGCAGGTATCTTTTTTGTAGAATAATTTGAGCTCCTCCAGGTATATTCCCATTCGGGGAATTGCTGGATCGTATGGAAGGTCAATTTTTAGTTCTTTCAGAAATCACCACACTGTCTTCCAAAGAGGTTATACTAGTTTGCATTCCCACCAGCAGTGTAGAAGCATTCCTTTTTCTCCACATCCTCGCCAGCATCTGTTGTTATTTGTTTTATTAATGATGGCCATTCTTACTGAGGTTAAGTGGTATCTCAGTGTGGTTTTGATTTGCATTTCTCTGATGATGAGTGAGGCTGAGCACTTTTTCATGTGTCTGTTGGCTGCCCGTAT